>PVKV010003907.1:0-57037 GCA_004027835.1 Alouatta palliata | reverse complement strand
TGGCAGTGTATCATTCACCCCCAGGCAGCCCCTGAAACTGCAGAGCTTTGTTGTCCACAACTAGGACACTTGGGTGAGAGAGCAGCCCATAGACACACAGGCAGACATGTTCTGGAGTTGACCAACGCACTTCATTTGATGAGACTCACTGGTAACCCATTGGCACTGTCCTCAGACTGGGATTCCTTGCTGCTTCCCAGCACTCCCTCTTGATGAGTTTCCTTACTCCTGGTCCACTTTTTGGGAATCCTGGCCCCCTGATTTCCTCACAAGGATGGGTCAGAGCCCCATTCTTGACATACTGCCACAGTGGGCTGCTCCTTTGTGATGTCTCAGGAACCCATCACTGGGGCGATGGTGAATGTCACTGTGACCCCAGGAGTGGCTCCTACCTCGAGCAAGCACACTGCCAAGCCTGACTTCACTCATGCCAGGTTCTGGGAATTCAGGCTTTGACCCCTTTTAGAAATGGTTGTGGCAGAGGTTGCAGTGGAGAAAGCGGCAGTGAAAGCAGTGTGTTTTGGGAGACCACCGAAGGGTGTGTGCATCAGACCCATAGGACTCATGTTCTCAAGGCCTCCATGATTGAGCGGTCTTTTGCTTAAGCTCCTAAAGGAAGAGGAGATTCAGGGTGCCTGATGGGCTTTGCAGACTCCACCTCGGATTCCATGATGGATCCCACCTGGGTAAGCATGAATGGGATTACAATGGAGAAAGATGGGAAGGACTTCACTGTGGCACAGAGTTCTCATATGCACCAAGGCGTGGTATCCCCACTCTGCCACACCACAGGTAACCCAGACACAAATTCCCCTTAACCCAGTGAAACCCAATCTCTTTGGTCTACTCCCTGGCATCCATGGCAGCCGAAAGATTCGATGTGTGAAGGAACTTTCCCCAGGAGCAGAGGAACGGGTGATTTGCAACACCACCTTGTGGAGTGGGCAAAGGCCAGGCAGACTTAAATCCAGTGGGACATGGAGACCAAGAAAGCATCCCTGTCCCACACGGGGATGGAAGTGCAGAGCTCCACAATCATCTCACCTGCCCAATCATACAGAAACAGCTTTGGAGGGGGAAACAGAAATGAAACTCATCCTGATGAAGTTTCTCCATGCTGGACTGGGGAGTGTTCTCTGTTGAAGACACTGTGCCAGACTGCAAAGCTTCTAAGCTTCTCAGAAATGGGGCAGACAGAGAAAGAGGGAGTACAGAGCCCACGCCAGATTCCAGGCCAAATACAACATACTGCCACATAAATGGCATTGGTGGGGGGGAATAACAAAATGTTGACTTGGCCAGAAAGGCCAGAGTTGGAGTGACAGAGATACTTGCCACATCCTATTCTCGGCACCCTTTTCCAGCCCTGTGTTGAAGTAAGTCTATATTTTTCAATGAGACCAAAGGTGAGAGAAGTGAAAACCATCTTCTTTGAGATCGCTGGGCAGCCCTCCCTTTGAGGACAGTGAGTTGTGGTGAGACTTTTGTCCATGGCTGAAGGGAGTAATCGTATTTGTCCTAAGAAAGAGGTCACTCACTGGGGGAGGATCCAAGATGGCTGATTAGGAGCAGCACAGGATTGCAGCTCCCAGTGAAAGCACGGAGGATGAGTGGACACCACATTCCCAGACGGATTTTTATTGCGCCCAGATCAGGAGATTCCCAGGTGGAGGAGCCCCATGTGTCATCAGCACGGCTGGTTTGGCCGGCGCCGCTGTTTTCGCCCACACAGCAGTGCCGCTGTTTTGGCCGGTGCCCCAGCATGGCGGGTCCCCATACAAAATACATGGGTCCGGGTGTCATTTTAGCTGGCAATTGGAGCTCCTGGAAGGCAGAGTCATCCATTCGTCTGATTAAAAAGGGGACTGAAACAGGCAGCCAGGCCAGGAGATTTCCCGGGCAAAAAAAGTGCCACAAACCTCAGAGCCCACTGTTTCAGCCTGTGCAGTGGGTCGCCACTTGGGAAATGACACAGATCCCGGTGACTTTTCAACAGGCGACTGGAACACCTGGGAGACAGTCGACCATTAAGCTGAAAAAAAAAAAAAGGCTCTGAGGAAGGGAGCCAGGTGATCAGGCTCGGCGGGTCTCAGCACCCAAAAAAAACAGCAATCAGAAACGCACTGGATTGTGAGTTTCACAGCAAGCAAAGCTGAACCCGGGACAGACCAGCTCTGTGGGGGAGGGGAGTCTGCCATTACTGAGGCAATCCACCACTACGGAGGTAGTTTGCCTTTGCAGAGGTAACCCGCCATTGCCGAGGCAGTTCTAACTACACCGGTATAAACAGGACTGAAGGGAAGTTCATACAGCAGCTGGGCAGAGCCCACAGCAGCTCAGCAAAGCCTCTGCAGGCAGACAGTGAGTAGGCTGCCTCCTCGCTGGGCAAGGCAGCCCTGAGAAAAAGGCAGCAGCACAAGGGAAACTCATAAATAAAGCCCTAACTCCCAGGGACAGAGCACGTGGAAAAAAAAAAAAGGAGGTTTATGAGTTCTGCTGCAGCAGACTTAAACGTACCTGCCGAGCAACTCTGAATGAACAACAGAGCTCACAGCTCAGCACTTCAGCTCCTATAAAGGACAGACTGTCTCCTCAAGCAGCTCCCTGAGCCCCGTATATCCAACGAGTAACCTCATAAAGGAGAGCTCAGAATGACATCTGGTGGGTATCCTTCTGGGGCAAAGATAGCAGAAGAAGAAACTGGCAGCAACCCTTACTGTTCTGCAGCCACTGCAGGTGATCCCAGGCAAGCAGGGCTGGGAGTGGACCTCAGCAGTCCTACAGCAGAGGGGCCAGACTGTTCGAAAGAAAACTAAGAAGCAGAAAGAAATAACTACATCATTAACAAACTGGACGTCCAGTGAGAGACCCCATCTGAAAATCACCAACCACAAAGACCACACATAGATAAATCCACAAGGATAGGAAGAAACCAGCCCAAAAAGGAGGAAAACACCCAAAACCAGAATGCGTCTCCTCCTACAAGGGATCACAACTCCTCACCAGCAAGGGAACAAGGCTGGATGGACAATGAGTGTGATAAAATGACAGAATCAGGCTTCAGAAGGTGGGCAATAAGAAACTTCTGTGAGCTAAAAGAACATGTTCTAACCCAATGCAAAGAAACTAAGAACATTGGGAAAATATTTGATGAAATGTTAACGAGAATAACCAACTTAGAGAGGAATATAAGTGAATTGATGGAGCTGAAAAACACAACACAATAACTTCATGAAGCATACACAAGCTTCAACAGCCAAATCAACCAAGCAGAAGAAAGGATATCAGAGGTCGAAGATCAACTTATTGAGTAGAGAAAAAAAGGTAAACAGGAATGAACAAAGTCTCCAAGAAATATGGGACTATGTGAAAAGACCTGATCTACGTTTGATAGATGTACCTGAATGTGACGGAGAGAATGAATCCAAGCTGGAAAATACTCTTCAGGATATTATCCAGGAGAACTTCCCCAAACTAGCAAGGCAGGCCAATATTCAAGTCCAGAAAATACATAGAACACCACAAAGATATTCCTCAAGAAGAGCAACCCCAAGGCACATAATCGTCAGATCCACCAGGGGTGAAATGAAGGAGAAAATGCTAAGGACAGCCAGAGAGAAAGGTCGGGTTACCCAGAAAGTGAAGCCCATCAGACTAACAGCAGATCTCTCAGCAGAAACCCTATAAGCCAGAAGAGATTGGGGGCCAATATTCAACATTTTTAAAGAAAAGAACTTTCAACCCAGAATTTCCTATCCAGCCAAATTAAGCTTCATAAGTGAAGGAAAAATAAAATCCTTTGTGAGCAAGCAAGTACTCAGAGATTACATCACCACCAGGACCGCTTTACAAGAGCTCCTGAAAGAGGCACTAAACATAGAAAGGAACAACCAGTATCAGCCACTCCAAAAACGTATCAAATGGCAAAGAGCAGCAACGCAATGAAGAAACTGCATCAACTAATCGACAAAACAGCCAGCTAGCATCAAAATGGCAGGATCAAATTCACACACAACAATATTAACCCTAAATGTAAATGGGCTAAATGCCCCAATCAAAAGACATAGACTGGCAAACTGGATAAAAAGCCAAAACCCATTGGTGTGCTGTATCCAGGAAACCCATCTCACATGCAAAGATACAAAAAGCCTCAAAATAAGGGGATGGAGGAAGATTTACCAAGCAAATGGAGAGCAAAAAAAAGCAGGATTTGCAGTTCTCATCTCTGATAAAATAGACTTTAAACCAACAAAGATCAAAAGAGACAAAGAAGGACATTACATAATGGTAAAACGATCAAGGCAACAGGGAAAGCTAACAATCCTAAATATATACACACCCAATACAGGAGCACCCAGATACACAAGGCAAATTTTTAATGACTTACAAAGAGACTTAGACTCCCACACAATAATACCGGGAGACTTTAACACCCCATTGTCAATATTAGACAGATGAATGAGACAGAAAATTAACAAGGATATCCAGGACTTGAACTGAGACCTGGATCAAGCAAACATAACAGACATTTACAGAACTCTCCACCCCAAATCCACAGAATATACATTTTTTTCAGCACCATATCACACCTACTCTAAAATTGATCACATAATTGGAAGTAAATCACTCCTCAGCAACTATAAAAGAACGGAAATTATAACAGTCTCTCAGACCACAGTGCAATCAAGTTAGATCTCAGAATTCAGAAACTAACTCAGAACTGCACAGCTTCATGGAAACTGAACAACTGGCTCTTGAATGATGACTGGATAAACAAAGAAATGAAGGCAGAAATAGAGATGTTGTTTGAAATCAACGAGAACAAAGACACAACATACCAGAATCTCTAGGACACATTTAAAGTAGTCTCTAGAGAAAAATATATAGCAATAAATGCCCACCTGAGAAGCAAGGAGAGATCTAAAATTGACACCTAATGTCAAAATTGAAAGAGCTAGAGGAGCAAGATCAAAAAAACTCAAAAGCTAGCAGAAGACAAGAAATAACTAAGATCAGAGCAGAACTCATGGAGATAGAGACACAAAAAAACTCTTCAAAAAATCAATAAATCGGCTGGGCACGGTGGTTCACGCCTGTAATCCCAGCACTTTGGGAGGCCGAGGCGGGCAGATCACGAGTCAAGAGATCGAGACCATTCTGGTCAACATGGTGAATCCCCGTCTCTAATAAAAATACAAAAAAATTAGCTGGCCATGGTGGCGTAGGCCTGTAGTTTCAGCTACTGGGGAGGCTGAGGCAGGAGAACTGCTTCAACCCAGGAGGCAGAGGTTGAAGTGAGCTGAGGTCGCGCTATTGCACTCCAGCCTGGTGCCTGGTGATGGAGTGAGACTCTGTCTCAAAAAAAAAAATCAATAAATCCAGGAGCTGTTTTTTCGAAAAGGTCAACAAAATAGACAGACCACTAGCCAGATTAATAAAAAAGAAAAGAGAAAATAATCAAATAGATGCACTAAAAAAATGATAAAGAGGATATCACCACAGATTCCACAGAAATTCAAACCATCATCAGAGATTATTACAAACAACCCTATGCACATATATTAGTAAACCTGGAAGAAATGGATAATTCCTGGACACTTGCATCCTCCCAGGCCAAAACCAGGAAGAAGACGAAATGCTGAATAGACCCATAACAAGGACTGAAGTCAAGGCAGCATTAAGAGCCTATCACCCAAAAAGGCCCAGGTCCAGATGGGTTCACAGACGAATACTACCAGACATAAAAAGGGGAGCTGATACCATTCCTTCTGAAACAATTCCAATCAATCCAAAAAGAGAGAATCCTTCCAAAATCATTTTATAAGACCAACATTATCCCGATAACAAAACCTGGCAGAGACTGAGCAAGAAAAGAAAACTTCAGGCCAATATCCATGATGAACATAGATGCAAAAATCTTCAATAAAATACTGGCAAACGGATTGCAACATCACATAAAAAGCTTATCCACCATGATCAAGTAGGCTTCATCCTGGAGATGCAAGGCTGGTTCAACATACGCAAATCTATAAACATAATTCACCACATAAACAGAACCAAAGACAAAAACCACATGATTATCTCATTTAATGCAGAGAAGGCCTTTGACAAAACTCAACAGCTCTTTATGCTAAAAGCCCTCAATAAACAAGGTATTGATGGAACGTACCTAAAAACAATAAAAGCTATTTATGACAAACCAACAGCCAATATCATATTGAATGGGCAAAAACCGGAAGCATTCTCTTTGAAATCTGGCACTAGACAAGGATGTCCTCTCTCACCACTCCTATTCAATAAAATATTGGACGTTCTAGCCAGAGCAATCAGGCAAGAAAAAGAAATAAAGCATATTCAATTAGGAAAGGAGGAAGTCAAGTTGTCTCTATTTGCAGATGACATGATTGTAAATCTAGAAGACCCCACTGTCTCAACCCAAAATCTCCTGAAACTGATAAGCAACTTCAGCAAAGTCTCAGGATACAAAATCAATGTGCAAAAATCACAAGCATTCCTATACACCAATAACAGACTTAAAGAGAGCCAAATCAAGAACCAACTGCCATTCACAATTGCCACAAAGAGAATAAAATATCTAGGAATATAACTAACAAGAAACATAAGCAACCTCTTCAAGGAGAACAACAAACCACTGCTCAATGAAATAAGAGAGGACACAAACAGATGGAGAAACATTCCATGTTCTTGGCTAGGAAGAATCAATATCATGAAAATGGCCATACTGCCTAAAGTAATTTACACACTCAACGCTATCCCTATTAAGCTACCAATGACCTTCTTCACAGAACTGGAAAAAGCCACCTTAAACTTCATATGGAACCAAAAGAGAGCCCGCATAGCCACGTCAATTCTAAACAAAAAGAACAAAGCTAGAGGCATCACACTAGAGGACTACCAACTATACTACAAAGCTACTGTAATCAAAACAGCATGGTACTGGTACCAAAACAGAGATATAGACCAATGGAACAGAACAGAGCCCTCCGAGACAACACAACACATCTACAACCATCCCATCTTTGACAAACATGACAAAAACAAGCAATGTGGAAATGGGTCCCTATTTAATAAATGGTGTTGGGAAAACTGGTTAGCCATGTGCAGAAAGCAGAAACAGGACCCCTTCCTGACACCTTGCATTAAAATTAACTCCAGATAGATTAAAGACTTAAACATAAGACCTAACACCATCAAAATCCTAGAAGAAAATCTAGGCAAAACCATTCACGACATAGGCTTAGGCAAGGACTTCATGACCAAAACACCAAAAGCATTGGCAACAAAAGCCAAAATAGACAAATGGGACCTAATCAAACTCCACAGTTTCTGCATAGCAAAGGAAACAGTTATCAGAGTCGATCGGCAACCAACAGAATGGGAAAAATTTTTGCAGTCTACCCATCTGACAAAGGGCTGATATCCAGAATCTGCAAAGAACTGAAACAGCTTTACAAGAAAAAAACAAACAACTCCTTTCAAAAGTGGGCGAAGGATATGAACAGACACTTTACAAAAGAAGACATACATGAAGCCAACAAACATATGAAAAAATGCTCATCATCACTGGTCATTAGAGAAATGCAAATCAAAGCTACATTGAGATATCATCTCACCTCAGTAAGAATGGCGATCATTAAAAAATCTGGAGACAACAGATGCTGGAGAGGATGTGGAGAAACAGGAACACTTATATACTGTTGGTGGGAATGTAAATTAGTTCAACCATTGTGGAAGACAGTGTGGTGATTCCTCAAAGACCTAGAAATAGAAATTCCATTTGACCCAGCAATCCCATTACTGGGTATATATCCAAAGGATTACAAATCATTCTACTATAAGGACACATGCACACAAATGTTCATTGCAGCACAGTCTGCAATAGCAAAGACCTGAAACCAACCCCAATGCCCATGGATGATAGACTGGACAGGGAAAATATGGCACATACACACTATGGAATTTTATGCAACCATCAAAAACGATGAGTTCGTGTCCTTTGTAGGAACATGGATGAACCTGGAAACCATCATTCTCAGCAAACTGACACAAGAACAGAAAATCAAACACCGCATGTCCTCACTCATAGGCGGGTGTTGAACAATGAGAACAGACACACTGGTTTCTGTTGCAGTGATAATGGGGAGGGACAGTGGGGGTGGGGATTTGGGGTTAGATAGCATGGGGAGAAATGCCAGATATAGGTGATGGGAGGGAAGGGATCACACTGCCATGTGTGTACCTATCCAACAATCTTGCATGTTCTTCACATGTACCCCAAAACCTAAAATGCAATAAAAGGTATTTTAAAAAAAAGAGGCCACTCAAGATGGTGTAGTGAATGAAATCCATGCTGTTCTGACACAGCTCTCTCCTCACGTTGCCCTGGGATTCACAAACGACTGCTGGAACCGCGGGGGAAATGACTGAAGACAGGCCTTGTGACCCAGGTAGAGATGCATGAAGAGGCTCAGCAAAACAGAGGCCGTCATGCAAGAAACGGCCCTCTGGTGTACAGGGCACACGCATTTCCCCATACACGAAACCACGCACACAGACAGATGCAGAGAGTGAGAAAGAGAGGGAGCAGGAAAGGAGAGAGAGAGAGATCAGAGAGACATACAGGCACACACACACACACAAAGATTCCTTTCACACACGTAGACACACATCAGTGGCAGAGTATCTCTCACTGCTAGGCAGCGCCTGAAGCCTAAGGGTTCTGTTGTCCACCACTAAGACCCTTGGGTGAGAGAGTAGCCCACAGGCAAACAGGCAGAAGTGCCCTAGAGATGACGAGGGCATGACATTTGGGGAGACTTACCTGTACCCTGTTGGCACAGGACTGAGATTCATTTAGGGCTCCTTCACCAGCACTCCCTTCACCAGAGATCTCTTCCTCCTGGCCCATGTTCAGAGATACTTGGCCTCTGGATATATCCTCTAGACATCCTAATGAAGAGGGACCTGAGCCCTATTCCTGACACACTATCACAGGGGGCTCCTCCTTTGTGATGTCTCATGACTCCATCTCTGGGGCAATGGTGAACCTCACTATGACATGAGGAGCAGCTCCTGCCTCCATCATGTGCACTGGTGAGGTTGACTCAACTCGCACCTGACTCCAGGAAGTCAGGCTGTGACCACTTTAAGAAATGACTGTGGCAGTGGTGGCGGCAGAGAATGCAGCAGTGCAAGGGGTGGGATTGGGGAGGTCTCAGAGAGGGGCTTGCTGTAGTAGATGTAGCCAGGTTCAAACCTATAGAACTCTTTCTCAGGGCCTCCTGAGCGAGTGGTCTTCTGCCTCACATCCAGGCATAAGAGGAGATTCAAGTCTCCTGGTGGGCTCTTCAGACTCCTCATCAGATGCCACATTCTGCTTGGGTAACTGGGAATGGGATTACAATGGAAAGATGCAGGAAGGAACTCGCTGGGGCATAGAGAGATTCCACAGGACTCAAGGCATGGTGTCCCCACCCCACCACCTGGCAGGTAATCAGGACAAAACCTCCCCTGCACCTAGCAAAACCCAATACCTTTGGCTCACTCCCTGGCATCTGGGGCAGCCAAAGGTTTCAGTGCTTGAAGTCACTTTCCCAGGAGCAGAGGAGCCGGATGGCCCTCAAGAATGAGAGACGAAAGGCAGATGAATTGCAATATTGCTTTTTTGTGAAGGCAAAGTCCAGGCAGGCAGCCATTCAGTGGCACATGGAGACTGAGAGACTGTCGCTGTCTCACATGGAGCTTTAAGCCCAGAGCTCTCCTATTATCTCACCTGCCCAGTGATCCAGAAACAGTTTTGGAGGGGTAAACGGACATGAAACGCATCCCCACGAAGTTTCCCCCTTCTGGACTTAAGAGTGTTCTCTGTTGAAGACACTGAGCCAGACCAAGAAGCCTCTAGGCTTGTCAGAAACGTGTTGGAGAGAAAAAGAGGGAGGATAGAGTCCAGGCCAAACACAGAACGATGTCATCTCCATGGGCTTCCATAGTGGGCGAGTACCAAATGATTGACTTGACCAGAAAAGCCATCGTTCGAGTGACAGAGATACTTGCCACATCGCATTCTTCACTCCATATTCTGGCCCTGTGCTGAGCTGTGGCTAGATTTCTCAATGAGAGCAAAGGCGAGAGAAGTGAAAACCATCTTCTTTGAGGTCAGTGGGCAGCCCTCCTCCAGATGAATAGTGAGCTGTGGTGAGGCATTTTTCCACATCTGGGGGTGTGATCATCTTGGTCCCAACAAAGAGGTTGCTCAGGATGGCAAGGTGACAGAATCCCATGCTAGTCTGATGCAGCTCGATCCCCACGTTGCCCCAGCCCTCACAAACACCATCTGGCACTACTGGGAAAACGATTGACAACCAGCCATGTGACCCATTCAGAGTCACGGGGAGAGGCTCAGCAAAAGAGGCTGTAGTGCAAGACACCATGCTCTGGTACACAGGGCACAAGCGTCCCAACACACACACACACACACAAGCACACACACGAACACACACAGATGCAGAGAGTGGTAAAGAAAGGGAACAGGAAAGAAGAGAGTGAGAAATCAGTGAGAGACATACAGGCACACAAACAAGACCACTTTCACACACACAGACACAAAACAGTGGCAGAGTATCACTCACCCCCAGGCAGTCCCTGAAGCTGCAGGCTTCTCTTGTCCACCAGTAGGACACTTGGGAGAGAATGCAGCATTCAGGCACACAGACAGAGGTGTCCTGGAGATGACCAGGGCATGACATTTGGGAGACTCACCTGTACCCTGTCAGTGCACGACTGAGACTGAGGTTCCATGCTTCTTTCCCAGAGCTCCCTTCACCTGAGGTGTCTTCCTCCTGTCCCCCATTTGGTGAATCCTGGATTCTGGAGACAATCCTGTGGATGTCCTGGCGAGGAGGGGCCTGAGACCCATTCCTGACACACTGCCACAGGAGGCTCCTCCTTCGAGACCTCTCAGGAACCCATCACCGGGAAATGGTGAATGTCACTATGACCCAAGGAGTGGCACGTGCCTTGCACATGCACACTGATGTGGCAGAATTGACTCGGCCTGATTCCGGGAAGTCAGTCTTTGGCCCCTTTAAGAAATGGATGCTGCATAGAAAGCAGTGGCAAAAGCGGCAGGTTTGGGGAGACCTGGGTATGGATCATGCGTGAGACCAAGACAGAATCAAACCCATAGGACTCGTCCTCAGGGCCTCCATGAGAGAGTGGTCTTCTGCTTCTGCTACCAGCAGAAGAGAAGATTCAGAGTTCCCGACTCTCTGGATGCACTCTCCAGACTCCACCTCGGTTCCCATTTTGGATTCTGCCTGTGTAAGTGGGAATGGGAATACAATGGAGATAGGTGTGAAGGAGTTCTCAGAGGCACAGAGAGATCCCATAGGCCCCAAGGCATGGTGTCCCACTGCCCCACCTGGTAGGTACCCTAGACACAACCTCCCCTGCAGAAAGCAAAACCCAATCCCTTTGGCTCACTCCCTGGTATCTGTGGCTGTCAAAAGATTCAGTGCTTGAAAGCACATTCCCCAGGAGCAGAGGAGCCACATGGCTCTCAAGAATGAGAGAAGAAAGGCAGGTGAACTGCAACACCACCTTGTGGAGAGGGCAAAGGACAGCCAGGCAGCTATCCAGTGGGTCATAGAGACTGAGAGAGTGTCCCTATCCCACAGGGGGATGGAAGCCCAGAGCTCCACGATTATTGAACCTGCCCAATCATGCAGAAACCGCTTTGGAGGGAGAAAGGGACATAAAACACATCACCACCAGGTTTCCCCCTGCTGAACTGGGGAGTGTTCTCTGTTGAAGACACTGAGCCAGACCAAGAAGACTCTAGGCTTCTAAGAAACGGGGCAGAGAGAGAAATAAGGAGGACAGAATCCAGGACAAATACAGCACAATGCCTCCACAGGCATCTGGGTGGTGGGTGGTATACCAAACCGTTGACTTGGCCAGAGATTCTTGCCACATCCTGCTCTTGGCTCCCTGTTCCAGCCCTGTTTCAAGCTGTGGCTAGATTTCTCAATGAGGGCAAAGGTAAGAGAAGTGAGAACCATCTTCTCTGAGGTAGGTGAGCATCCATCCTGCAGGTGGATAGTGAGCTGTGGTGAGTCTTACGTCCATGGCTGGGTGGTTTGATCGTCTTGGTCCTAAGAAAGAGGCCACTCAGCATGGGGAGGTGTCTGAATCCCATGCGGGTTTTACACAGCTCCCTACTCCCATTTCCCAGGCCAGCTGAAACCGCCTGGGAAATGACTGACGAGTGCCCACGTGACGCAGGCAGAGATGCAGGGAGAGGCTCACTGAAAGAGAGGCCCTTGTGCAAGAAACAACCCTCTGGGGCACAAGGCACATGAGTCCCAACACAAACACACACACACACACACACAAACACACACACACATACACACAGGTGCAGAGAGTGAGAAAGAAAGGAAGCAGGAAAGAAGAGAGAAAGCAGAGAGAGACATATAAGCGCACACACACACAAACAAGACCCCTTCCACACACACAGACACATAGCATTGGCAGAATATCACTCTCCCTCTGGCATCCCCTGAAGCTGCATTGTTCTGTTGTCCACTAGTAGGACACTTGGGTGAAGAGTGACCCATAGGCACATAGTCACAGGTGTCCAGGAGATGACCATGGCATGACATTTGAGGAGACTCACCTGTATCCCATCGGCACAGGCCTGAGACTGGGATTCTGAGCTGCTTTCTGGGCACTCCCTTCACCTAAGGTTTCTTCCTCCTGGCCCACCTTTGGGGAATCCTGGCCTCCAGAGACTATCTTGAGGACATCCTGGCATGGAGGGGCCTGAGCATTGTTTCTGACACACTGCCACAGGGGGCTACTCCTTTGTGACTTCTCAGGAACCCATCACCAGGGCAAGAGTGAACGTCACTGTGACCCGAGGAGTGTCTTGTGCCTCGAGAATGCACACTGGTGAGGCCGACTTGACTCGCGCTTGGCTGGGGAAGTCTGGCTGTAGCCCCTTTAAGAAATGTCTGCAGCAGAGGTGGTGGTGGAGAAAGTGGTGGCGAAAGCAGCAGGTTTGGGAGGCCTGGGAAAGAGGCTTTGAGGAGACCAAGCTAGGTTCAAAGTCATAGGACTCATGTCCTCAGGTCCTACACAAGACAGCAGTTTTCTGCTTCAGTTCCCAACAGAAGAGATTAAAGTTCCTGATGGGCTCTCTGGACTCCACATGGGAAGCCATTTTGGATCCAATCTGGGGAAGCTGGAATAGGATTACAATGGAGAGAGGCAGGAAGGACCTTGCTGTGGCACAGAGAGATCCCATGGGCCCCAAAGCATGGTGACAGAGAAAGAGGGAAGACAGAGCTGAGGCCAGTGTCCAGGCCAAATACATCTCAGTATCACCTCCATTGGCATAGGGTGGGTGGGAGTGTCAAATGGTTGACTTGTGCAGAAAGGCCAGTGTTGGAGGGACAGAGATGCTTGCCACATCCCGTTCCTCACACCCTGTTCCTGCCCTGTGTCAAGTTGTGGCTAGATTTCTCAATGAGGGCAAAGGTGACAGAAGTGAGAATCATCTTCTTTGAGGTTGGTGGGCATCCCTCCTGCAAGAGGACAGTGAGCTGTGCTGAGGCTTTTGTCAATGGCTGGGAGGTGTGATAGTCTTGGTCATAAGAAAAAGGCTGCTCAGGATTGGGAGGTAACTGAAACCCATGCTGGTCCGATACAACTCCCTCCCCACATTGCCCAGGACTTCACAAATGCAAGCTGGACCTACCAGTCATCAGGAAATGACTGATGACTGACCATACGACCAAGGCAGAGATGCATTGAGATGCTCAGCAAAAGCGAGGCCATCATGCAAGAAAATGTCCTCCATCCCACAGGGAACATGGGTCCCAACATACACGCACACAAACACACACATATGCACATACACACGGATGCAGAGAGTTAGAAAGAGACGGAGCAGGAAAGATCCACACACACAGACAGACAGCAGTGGCAGAGTATCACTCACCACCAGGCAACCCTGGAAGCTGCAGAGTTCTGTTGTCCACCACTAGGATCCTTGGGAGGGAGGGTAGCCCATAAGAACAAAGGGAGAAGGGTCCTGGAGATGATCATGGCATGACATTTGGAGGGATTCACCATTATCCTGTTGACACAGGCCTGAGAATGATATTCTGTCCTATGTCCCCAGCTCCCCCTTTCTCCTGAGGTCTCTTCCTCCTGTCACACCTTCAGCAAATCCTGGCCTCAGATTATCCTTTGGGACATCCTGCCGAGGAGGGACCTGAGCCTGGATCCTCACACATTGCCACAGGGGTTCCTCCTTTGTGATGACTTAGGAACCCATCACTAGGGCTACTGTGAACATCACTATTTGTCAAGGAGAGTCTCGTGCCTCCTGCATGCACACCAGCAAGGTGACTTGACTCGCTTCTGGATCCAGGAAGTCAGGCTGCATCCTCTTTAAGAAATGGCTGTGGTGGAGGTGGCAACAGAGAAAACGTCTGTGCTGTCTTTGGACTGGACTCTGACCTAGGTTCTGTCCTCCCTCATACTGTCTGCCATGTTACTGAGAAGCCTAGAGTCTTCTCGGTCTGGCTCACTGTCTTCAACAGAGAACACTCCCCAGTCCAGCAGGGGGAAATCTTTATGGGGATGTGTTTCATGTCTGTTCCACATTCCAATGCTGTTTCTGGATGATTGGGCAGGTGTGATGATGGTGGAGCTCTGTGCTTCCATCCCCGTGTGGGACAGGGATTCTTTCTCAGTCTCCCTGTCTTACTGGATTGCTTCCTGGCTGGCCTTGGCCATCTCCATAAGGCAGTGTTGCAACTCACCTGCCCATTCTCTTTCATTCTTGGGGGCCATCCAGCTCCTCTGCTCGTAGGGAAAGTAAATACAAGCACTGAATCTTTTGGCTGCCATGAATGCCAGGGAACAAGGCAAAGAGATTTGTTTACACTGGGTGCAGGAGAGGTAGCATCTGGGATGTCCAGAGAGACCATCAGGCGCCCTGAATCGCTGCTTCTGCCCAGAGCTGAAGCAGAAGACTGCTTGCTCATGAAGGACACGAGCTGAGGAGGACACGCTGAGGACACGATTCCCGTTGGTTTGATGCTGGCTTTGTCTCGTGCATGCCCCTATTCTAGGCCTCTCCAAACCCACTGCTTTCACCGCCAATTTCACTGCACCCACCTCCACTGCACCGTTTTTTAAAGGGGCTGTAGCCTGACTTCCCAGAGCCAGGTGCTCCTGAGGTCATAATGACATTCACTGTTGCCCCTGTCGACGAAATTGGCCCAGGAGGAAGCAGCCTTAGGTGGGGGGAGCACAGGGGAGGCAGAGCTGAATCCCAGTCTCAGACCTACTCCAACAGTGTACAGGTCTCTTCCAAAATGTCATGTGCTGGTCATCTCCAGGACTTCTGTGCACCAAGGGGCTGCTCTCTCACCTGAGGGTCCTAGTGGTTGGTAACAGACCACTGCAGCTTCAGGAGCTGCCTGGGTGTTAGTAATATTATGCACTTCTGTGTGTCTGTGTGTGTGGAAGGGGTCTTGTTTGTGTGTGTGTGCTTGTATGTCTCTCTGATTTCTCTCTCCTTTCCTGCTCCCCCTCTTTCTCACTCTGTGTGTGTGTGTGTGTGTGTGTGTGTGTGTGTGTGTGTATGTGTGTGTTGGTACCCTTGTATTCTGTACTCTGGAGGGTGTTTCCTTGCATGACAGCCTCTCTTTTGCTGAGCCTCTTCCCCCATCTCTGCCTGGGTTGCATGGCCCGCCATCAGTCGTTTCCCCGGCTGTGCCTGCTGGCGTTTGTATGGGCCTGGGCAATGTGAGGAGGCAGCTGTGTTGGACCAGCATGAGTTTCAGTCACTTCCCCATTTTGAGCAGCCTCCTTCTTAGGAGCAAGATGACCATACCCCCCAGCTGTGAGCCTCCCCACAGCTCACTGTCCACCTGCAGGAGGACTGCCCATCAGCCTCAGAGCAGATGGTACTCGCTTCTCTTGCTTTTGCCTTCATTGAGAAATCTAGACACTTAACACAGAGCCAGAACAGGACATCAAGAACAGAAACTGGCAAGCATCTCTGTCACTCTGATGCTGGCCTTTCTGACCAAGTAATCTATTTGGCTATCCCTCCAACCTACTGTATTTGGCCTGGACTCTGGCCTAGGCTCTGTCCTCCCTCTTTCACTGTCCATCCAGTTTCTGAGAAGCCTAGAGGCTTCTTGGTCTGGTTCTGTGTCTTCAACAGAGAACACTCCCCAGTACAGCAGGGGGAAACCTCGTGGGGATTCATTTCATGTCTGTTTCCTGCTCCAAACCACTTTCTTGATGATTGGGCAGGTGTGATGATGGTAGAGCTCTGGGTTTCCATTCCCATGTGGGTCAGGGACTCTCTCTTCGTCTCTAAGTCCTACTGGGTGGCTGCCTGGCAGGACTTTATCCTCTCCACAAGGTAGTTTTGCAATTCTCCTGCCCTTCCTCTCTCATTCTTGAGCCATCCTGCTCTTCTATTCCTGGAGAAAGTGTTTTCAAGCACTGAATCTTTTGGCTACCACGGATGCCATGGAGTGGGCCAAAGGGATTGAATTTCACTGGATGCAGGGGAAGTGGCATCTGGGATACCTACAGGGTGTCAGGGTGGTGACACCACATCTAGTGGCCCTGTTGATCTCTCTGTGTCCATACCAGGCCCTTCCCAACTCTCTCTATTGTAATCCCATTCCCACTTACTCAAATAGGTTCCAAAATGGGATTCCAGACAGAGTCCGAAGAGCCAATCTGGTGCCCTGAATCTTCTCTTCTACCAGGAGCAGAAGAAGAAGACCACTCACTCTTCTAGGCCCTGAGGATGCGAGTCCTATGAGTTTGATCCTGACTTGGTCTTGGGCACACCCTTTAACAGGCCTCCATAAACCAGCCGCTTCATTGCAGCTTTCTTTATTTATTTATTTGTTTATTTATGTATTTATTATTTATTGCATTTTAGGTTTTGGGGTACATGTGAAGAACATGCAAGATTGTTGCACAGATATACATATGGCAGTGTGATTTGCTGCCTTCCTCCGAATCACCTATATCTGGCATTTCTCCCCATGCTATCTCTCCCCAACTCCATACTCCCCACTGTCCCTCACCTACTTCCCCCCGACAGACCCCAGTGTGTGATGCTCATCTCCCTGTGTCCATGTGTTCTCATTGTTCAACACTCACTTATGAGTAAGAACATGCGGTGTTTGATTTTCTGTTCTTGTGTCAGTTTGCTGAGAATGATGGTTTCCAGGTTCATGCATGTCCATATAAAGGACACGAACTCACAGTTTTTGATGGCTGCATAATATTCCATGGTGTATATGTGCCACATTTTCCCTGTCCAGTCTATCATTGATGGGCATTTGGGTTGTTTCCAGGTCTTTGCTATTGTAAACTGTGCTGCAATGAACATTCGTATGCATTTGTCCTTATAGTAAAATGATTTATAATCCTCTGGATATATACCCAGTAATAGGATTGCTGGGTCAAATGGAATTTCTATTTTTAGGTCCTTGAGCAATCGCCACACTGTTTTCCACAATGGTTGAACTAATTTACACTCCCACCAACAGTGTAAAAGCGTTCCTATTTCTCCACATCCTCTCCAGCATCTGTTGTCTCCAGATTTTTTAATGATCACCATTCTAACTGGTGTGAGATGGTATCTCAATGTAGTTTTGATTTGCATTTCTCTAATGACTAGTGATGATGAGCATTTTTTCCCATGTTTCTTGGCTTCATGTATGTCTTCTTTTGTAAAGTGTCTGTTCATATCCTTTGCCCACTTTTGAATGGGCTTGTTTATTTTATTCTTGTAAAGCTGTTTTAGTTCTTTTGTAAATTCTGGATATCAGCCCTTTGTGAGATGGGTAGACTGCAAAAATTTTTTCCCATTCTGTTGGTTGCAGATTCACTCTAACTACTGTTTCTTTGACTGTGCAGAAGCTGTGGAGTTTGATTAGGTCCCATGTGTCTATTTTGGCTTTTGTTGTCAATGCTTTTGGTGTTTTGGTCATGAAGACTTTGCCTATTCCTATGTCCTGAATGATTTTGCCTAGATTCTCTTCTAGGGTTTTTATGGTGTTAGATCTTATGTTTAAGCGTTTAATCTATCTGCAGTTGATTTTAGTGTAAGGTGTCAGGAAGGAGTCCAGTTTCTGCTTTCTGCACATGGATAGCCAGTTTTCCCCACACCATTTGTTAAACAGGGACTCCTTTCCCCATTGCTTGTTTTTGTCAGGTTTGTCAAAGATCAGATGGTTGTAGATGTGTTGTGTTGCCTCCAAAGCCTCTGTTCTGTTCCATTGGTCTATATATCTGTTTTGGTACCGTTAACATGCTCTTGTGATTACTGTAGCATTGTAGTATAGTTTGCAGTCCGGTTGTGTGATGCCTCCCGCTTTGTTCTTTTTGCTTAGATTTGACTTGGCTATGTGGGCTCTCTTTTGGTTCCATATGAAGTTTAAGGTGGCTTTTTTCCAGTTCTGTGAAGAAGGTCATTGGTAGCTTGATGGGGATAGTGCTTAATCTGTAAATTACTTTGGGCAGTGTGGCCATTTTCATGATACTGATTCTTCCTAACCATGAACATGGAATGTTTCTCCATCTGTTTGTGTCCTCTCTTATTTCATTGATCAGTGATTTATAGTTCTCGTTGAAGAGGTCCTTTACGTTCCTTGTTAGTTGTATTCCTAGGCATTTTATTCTCTTTGTAGCAATTGTGAATGGTAGTTGGTTCTTGATTTTGCTCTTTTTAAGCCTGTTATTGGTGTATAGGAATGCTTGTGATTTTTGCACATTAGTTTTGTATCCTATGACTTTGCTGAAGTTGCTTAACAATTTCAGGAGATTTTGGGCTGAGTTGATAGGTAGGATCTTCTAAACATACAATCATGCCATCTGCAAATAGAAACAATTTGACTTTCTTCTTTCCTATTTGAATATCCTTTATTTCTTTTTCTTGTCTGATCGCTCTGGCTAGAACTTCCAATACTATGTTGAATAGGAGTGGTGAGAGAGGGCATCCTTGTCTAATGCCTGATTTCAAAGGGAATGTTTACAGTTTTTGCCTATTCAGTATGATGTTGGCTGTTGGTTTGTCGTAAATAGCTTTTACTCTTTGTGGTTTTTGTCTTTGGTTCTGTTTATGTGGTGAATTACATTTATGAACTCGCATATGTTGAAGCAGCCTTCCATCCCAGGGATGAAGCCTACTTGATCATGGTGGATAAGCTTTTGGATGTGCTCTTGCAATCGGTTTGCCAGTATTTTATTGAAGATTTTTTCATCCATGTTCATCACGGATATTGGCCTGAAGTTTTCTTTTCCTGCTGAGTCTGTGCCGGGTTTTGGTATCAGGATGATGTTGGTCTCATAAAATGGTTTGGGAAGGATTCCCTCTTTTTGGACTGTTTGGAATAGTTTCACAAGGAACGGTACCAGCTCCCCTTTGTATGTCTGGTAGAATTCGTCTGTGAACCCATCAGGACCTGGGCTTTTTTTTGGGTGGTAGGCTTTTAATTGCTGCCTCAACTTCTGCCCTTGTTACTGGTCTATTCAGAGTTTTGACTTCTTCCTGGTTTAGGCTTTGGAGGATGCAAATGTCCAAGAATTTATCCATTTCTTCCAGGTTTACTAGTTTATGTGTATAGAGTTGTTTGTAATAATCTCTGATGACGGTTTTTATTTCTGTGGAATCTGTGGTGATGTCCCCTTTATCATTTTTTATTGAGTCTATTTGATTACTCTCCCTTTTCTTTTTTATTAATCTGGCTAGTGGTCTATTTTGTTGATATTTTCAAAAAACAAGATCCTGGATTTATTGAGTTTTTGAAGGGTTTTTGTGTCTCTTTCTCCTTCAGTTATGCTCTGTTCTTAGTTATTTCTTGTCTTCTGCTACCTTTTCAGTTTTTTTGATCTTGCTCCTCTAGCTCTTTCAATATTGATGATAGGGTGTCGATTTTAGATCTATTCTTCCCTCTCATGTGGGCATTTATTGCTATGTATTTTCCTCTAGACACTGCTTTAAATTAGTCCCAGAAATTTTGGTATGTTCTGTCTTCCTTCTCACTGGTTTTGAAGAACTTTATTTCTGCCTTCATTTCATTGTTTATCCAGTCAACATTCAAGAACCAGTTGTTCAGTTTCTGTGAATCTGTGTGGTCCTGAGTTAGTTTTGAATTCTGAGTTCTAACTTGATTGCTCTGTGGTCTGTTGACACTTCCACTGCAGTCATTTCTTAAAGGGGCTGCAGCCTGACTTCCTGGAGCCATGGGTGAGTTTAGTCGCCTCCCCAGTGCACATGCACGAGTCATGAGGTGCTCCTTTGGGTCATAGCAACATTCAGCTTTGCCCCAGTAATGGGATTCAGAGATTTCACAAAGGAGGAACCCCCTGTGGCAGTGTGTCAGGAACGGAGCTCAGGCCCCTCCTCATCAGGACACCCACAGGTTTGTTTCAGGAGATCAGAATTTGCTGAAGGTGGGCCAAGGGAAAGAGACCTCAGGTGGAGGGATGGCTGGCTAAGCAGCTCGTAATACCTTTCTGAGGCATGTGTGGATGGGTTATAGGTGAGCCTCCCCAAATATAGTTCCCTGGTCATCTCCAGAACACTTCTGCCTTTATGCCCTTGGGTTTCTCTCTCAGCAAAGGGTCCTAGTGGTAGAAAACAATGCTGCAGTTGCAGGGACTGCCTGAGGGTGAGTAACATACTGCCACTGCTGTGTGTCTCTTTGTGTGGAAAAAGTGTTGTTTGTGCGTATGAGTCTTTAAGTCTCTCTTCTTTCCCATTCACTTTCTTTCTCACTCTCTGTGTCTGTGTGTGTCTGGGTGTGTGTGTTTGTTGGGACGCATGTGCCCTCTGTGCTGGAAGGTGTTTCTTGCACAATGGCCTCTCTTTTGCTGAGCCTCTCCCCGTGTCTCTGCCTGAGTCACGTGGCCAGTGGTGAGTCAATTCTTTAGCCATTCCAGCTGTTTTTTGTGAAGGCCTGAGCAATGTGGGGAAGAAGCTGTGTGGCACCAGCATGGGTTTCAGTCACCTCCCCATCCTGAGTGGCATTTCATAGGACCAAGATGAACACACCCCCAGCCAAGGACAAAAGCCTCACCACAGCTCACTGTCCACCTGCAGGAGGGATGCCTACCGACCTCAAAGAACATGATTCTTACTTCTCTCGCCCTCATTTAGAAATCTAGTCACAGCTCGACACAGGGCTGGAACAGGGCACCAAGAACAGGATGTAGTAAGAATCTCTGTCACTCCAATGCTGGTCTTTCTGGCCAAGTCCACCATTTGGCACTCCCCACCCCCCAATGCCCGTGGAGATGCCATTATGCTGTATGCTCACTCGTGGAGACCCTGAGGACACCAGTCATATGGATTTGAACCTGGCTTTCTCTCCAAACCCACTGCTTTCTCAGCCACTTTTTCTGGCGCCACCTCCACTGCAGCCATTTCTTAAAGGGGCCACAGCCTGAGTTCTGGAAGCCATGCACAAATTGAATCGGCCTTGTTGTTGCGCATGCACAAGGAATGAGCCTTTCTTCGGGTCATAGTGATGTTGCACCAGCATGTGTTCCTGACACGCAAAAAGGAAGAGCCCTCTATGGCAGTTTGTCAGCAACCTAGCTTAGACCCTTCCTTGCCAGGACGTCCACAGGATAGTTTCTGTAGGCCAGGATTCGCTGAAGGTGGGCCAGGAAAAGGAAACCTCAGGCAGAGGGAACACCGGTGAAGCAGCATGGAATCCCAGTATAAGGCCTTCTCCACCGGGAAACAGGTAAGTCTCCCAAAATGTCATGCCCTGGTCATCTCCAGGACACCTCTAGCTGTGTTCTAGGGGGCTGCTCTCTCAACCTAGGATCCTCGTTGTGGACAATGGAAAGCTGCAGCTTCAGGGACAGCCTGGGGGCGAGTGATACTCTGCCAATGCTGGTCTGTCTGTGTGTGTGGAAGGGGTGCTTTTTGTTTGTGTTCACTTTTATGTCTCTCCTGATTTCTCTCTCTCTTCTTTCCTACACTCTCTTTTTCTCCCTATCTGCATCTGTGTGTGTGTGTGTGTGTTTGTGTATTAGGACATGTGTGCCCTGTGAGCTGGAGGGCAGTTTCTTGCACAATGTCCTGTCTTTGGCGAGCCTCTCCCCCATCTCTGCCTGGGTCATCATTTGTTTCCCTGGTGGTTCCAGCTGGCGTTTGTGATGGCCTGGTAATGTGCAAAGGGAGCTGTGTCAGATCAGCATGGGTTTCAGTCACAACACCATATCAAGGGGCCTTTTTCTTAGGACCAAGAGCATCACACTCCCCAGACATGGACAAAAGCCTCACCCACAGATCACTGCCATCCTGCAGGAGGGCTATCCACTGACCTCAAAAAGGATGGTTCTCACTTCTTTCACCTTCTCCCTCATCGCAAAATCTATCCATAGCTCGACACAGGGATGGAACAGGGTGCCAGAAACGGGATGTAGCAAGGATCTCTGTCACTGCAATCATAGAAATTCTGGCCAAGTCAACCATTTGGTACTTCCCTCCACCCCCTGATGCCCATGGATGTGGCAGTGTGCTGTATTTGGCCTGGAATATGGACTAGGATCTGTCTTCCCTCTTTCTCTGTCTGCCACGTTTCTGAGAAGGCTGGAGGCTTCTTGGTCTGGCTCAGCATCTTCGACAGAGAACTCTCTTGATTCCAGCAGGGGGAAACAGTGAGGATGCGTTTCATGTACGAATCCCCCTCCAAACTTGCTTCTGGATGATTGGGCAGGTGCAATGATCATGGAGCTCTGCACTTCCATCCCCATGTAGGACAGGGATGTGCTCTCAGTCTTCATGTCCCACTGGATGGCTGCCTGGATGTCCTTTGCCCTCTCCACAAGGCAGTGTTGCAATTCACCTGGCCTTCCTCTCTCAGTCATTAGGGTCATCCTGCTCCTCTGCTCCTGGGAAAATTATTTGCAAGCACTGAATCTTTTGACTGCCACAAATTCCAGGGAGTGGGACAAAGGGATAGGGTTTCACTCGGTACAGGGGAAGATGTGTCCAGGGTACATATGTAAGGTCAGGTGGAGACCCAACGCCTTGGGGCCCATGGGATCTCTCCATGCTCATGCAAGGCCCTTCCTGTTTCTTTCTATTGTAATCCCAGTCCTGATTACCATGGTAGGATCCACGTAAGATTCGAGCCAAGTCCAAAGAGTCAATCTGGTGCCCTGAATCTACTCTTCCAAACCTGCCGCCTTCACTACTGCTTTCTCTGCTGCCTCCTCTGCCACAGCCATTCCTTGAAGGAGTTGCAGCCTGACTTCCCACAGCCAGGGATGATTCAAGTTGGCTTTGCCAGTGCACATGTGTGAGGCATGAACCTCTCCTGGGTTCATAGGAAAGTTCACCATTTCTTCAGTGATGGGTTTCTGAGATGTACCAAAGGAGGAGCCCCCTCTGTCAGAGTGTCAGGAATGGGCCTTAGATCCTTTCTTGCAAGGACATCCACATGATAGTCTCCGGAGCCCAGGATATGCCAAAGATGGGCCAGTAGGAAGAGACCTCAGGAGTAGGGAGAGCAAGGGAAGCATTGTGGAATCCCAATCTCAGGCCTGTGATGGGGTAGTGGTGAGTCTCCCCAAATGTGGTGACCTGGTCATCTCCAGGACAATTCTGCCTGTGTGCCCATGGACTTCTCTTCACCCAAGTGTCTTAGTGGTGGACAAAAGAACAATGCAGCTTCAAGGGCTGCCTAGGCATGAGTTATACTCTGCCACTGCTGTATGTCTGTGTCTGTGGAAGGAGTGTTTTTAGTGTGGTGCACCTATATGTCTCTCTGTTTTGTCTCTCTATCTTGTTTCCCACTCCCTCTTTCTCACTCTGCACATCTGTATGTGTGCATGTGTGTGTGTGCATGTGTCTGTTGGGACACGTGTGTCCTGTGTACTGGAGGGTGGATTCTTGCACCACAATCTCCCTTTTGCTGAGTCTCTCCCCATGTCTCTGCCTGGGTCGCGTTTCCTGTTATCAGTCGTTTCCCCTGGCTGTTCCAGCTGATGTTTGTGAATGCCTAGGCAACGTGGGGACAGACCTAGTTTGGACCATCATGGATTTCAGTCACCTTGCTATATGGAGCAGCCTCTTTCTTAGGACCAAGAAAGTCTCATTCCCCAGCCATGGAAAAAAGCCTTGCTACAGGTCACTGTCCACCTGCAGGATGGCTGCCCACCGACCTCAAAGATGATGGTTCTTAATTCTCTCACCTTTGCCCACATTGAGAAATCTAACCACAGCTCGACACAGGGCCAGAACAAGGTGCCGAGAACAGGATGTGAAAAGCATCTCTGTCACTCCAACACTGGCCTTTCTTGCCAAGTCAACCTTTTGACACTCCCCACCTTCCAGAGGCTCATGGAGGTGGCATTGTTCTGCATTTGGCCTGAACTCTGGCCTAGGTTCTGTCCTCCCTCTTTCTCTGTCTACCTGTTACTGAGAAGCCTAGAGACTTCTTAGTCTGGCTCAGTGTCTTCAAAAGAGAACAGTCACCTGTCCAGAAGGGGGAAACTCCATCGGGATGTGTTTCATATCAGTTTCCTCCTCCAAGCCTGTTTCTGGATGATTGGGCAGATGCGATGAATGTGGAGCTGCTTGCTTCCATCTCCATGTGGGATAGGGATGCTCTCTCGGTCTCCATGTCCTACTGATGGCTACCTGGCTGTCATTGCCCTCTCCACAAGGTAGTGTTGCAATTAACCAGCCCTTCCTTTCTCATTTTCAAGGGCCATCCAGCTCCTCTGTTCCTTGGAAAAGTGCCTTCAAGCACTTTTGGATGCCATGGGTGCCAGGGAGCAAGCCAAAGGGATCCGCTTTTCTGGGTGCAGAGAAAGTCACGTCAGGGATACCTGCCAGGTGGCGAGGTGAGGACATCATGCCTTGAGGCCCATGGGATCTCTCTGTGCCCTAGGGAGACACTTCCTGAATCTCTCCACTGTAATCCCATTCCCACTTACCCATGTGGGGTGCAACATGAAATCCAAAGCAAAATCTGGAGAGCTCATTGGGCACCCTGAATCCCCTCTTCTACCAGAAGATGAAGCTGAAGTCTGCTAGCTCATGGAGGCCTGGAGGACATGAGTCTTCTGGATTTGGCCCTGGCCTTGTCTCATGCACGCCTCTTTCCCAGGCCTCCCCAAACCCACCGCTTCCGCCATCAATTTCTCAGAAGCCACCTCTGCTGCAGCCATTTCTTAAAAGGGCCTGTGCCTGAGTTCCGGAAGACAGGCATGAGTTGAGTGGGCCTCCCCAATTTGCATGCTTGAGGCACAAGCCACTTCTCAGGTCATAGTGACGTTCACCATTGCCACGGTGATGGATTTCTGGGAAGTCACAAAGGAGAAGCCCCAAGTGGCAGTGTATTAGGAATGAGGCTCAGGGCCTTCCTCACCAGGACATCCACAGGATAGTCTCCAGAGGCCAGCATTAGCCAAAGATGGGAAAGTATTCAGAAACCTCAGGTGGAGGCAGCACAGAGGGAGCAGCCTAGAATCCCAGTCTCAGGCCTGCTCCACAAAGGTAAAGGTGAATCTCCCCAAATGTCGTGCCCTGGTCATCCCCAGGACACCACTGGTTGTGTAACTGTGGGCTGTTCTCTCACCCTAGGGTACCAGTGGTGGACAACAGAACTCTGCAGCTTCAGGGGCTGCCTGGGGGTGAGTGATACTCTGCCACTGCTGTATGTCTGAGTTTGGAAGGAGTGTTGTTTGTGTGTGCACGCCTGTATGTCTCTCTGATTTCCCATTCTTTTATCCTGCTCCCTCTGTTTCTCACTCTCTGCATCTGTGTGTGTGTGTGTGTGTGTGTGTGTGTGTGTGTGTGTGTGTGTCTTTTGAGACACTTGTGCCGTGTGTGCTGGAGGGTGATTTCACGCACAAGAAACTCTTTTGCTGAGCCTTTCCCCACGTCTCTGCCTGGGTCTCATGGCCAGTCATCAGTTGTTTCCGCAGTGGTTCCAGCTAGTGTTTGTGAAGGCCTGGGCAATGTGGTGAGGGAGCTTTGTCTGACCAGCATGAGTTTCAGTCACTACGCCATCCTAAGGGACCTCTTTCATATGACCAAGCCATGGAGAAAAGCTTCACCACAGCTTCCTGTCCACGTGCAGCAGGGCTGTCCCACTGACCTCAAAGAAGATGGTTTTCACTTCTCTCACCTTCATCCTCACAGAAAAATCTATCCACATCCCAGCACAGGTCCAGAAAAGGGCACCAAGAACGGGATGTTCCAAGCATCTCTGTCACCCCAGCGCTGGCCTTTCTGTCCTCATCAGCAGTTTGGCGCTTCCCCCACCACCAGATGCTCATAGAAGTGGCATTGTGCTGTATTTGGCCTGGAATCTAGCCTCCCTCTTTCTCTGTCTGCCCCATTTCTGAGAAGCCTAGAGAATTCTTGGTCTGGCTCAGTGTCTTCAACAGAGAACAATCCCCAGTCTAGCAGGGAAAAACCTCGTGGGGATGCATTCCATGTCTGTTTCTCCCTCTAAAACTGGTTCTGGATGAGTGGGAAGGTGAAATGATTGTGGAACTCTGGACTTCCATCCCCATGTGGCACAGGGTTGCTCTCTGCGTCTCCATGTCCCACTGGATGGCTTCCTGGCTGGCCTTTATCCCCTCCAAAAGTGTTGTTGGAATTCACCTACCCTTCTTCTCTCATTCTTGGGGGCCATCTGACATCTCGGATCCTGAGAAAAGAGACTTCAAGCACTGAAGCTTTTGGCTGCCACAGATGCCAGAGAGTAAGCCAAAGAAATTCAATTTCGCTGGGTGCAGTGGAGGTTGCATCTGGTGGAGTACCTGCTGGGTGACAGAGGGGGCACCAGGCCTAGGGGCCCATGGGATCTCTCTGTGCCACAGTGAGGACGTCCTGCCTCTCTCTTTTGTAATACCAATCCTGCTTACCCAGGTCGGATGCAAAATGGGATCAGAGGCAGAGTCTGGAGAGCCCATCAGGAGCCCTGAATCTCCTTTTCCACCAGGAGCCTAAGCAGAAGACCACTCATATGTGGAGGCCCTGAGGACATGAGTAATAATGGGTTGGACCCTGACTTGATCTCCAGCACGCCTCTTTCCCAGGCCTCTGCAAACTCATCGCTTTCACCACTGCTTTCTCCACCTCCACCTCCTCCTCCACCACAGCCATTTCTTAAAGGGGCTGTGGCCTGAATTCTCAGAACCAGGCATGAGTCGACTCAGCCTTGCAAGTGTGCATTCATGAGGAACAAAATACTCCTCGAGCCATAATGATATTCATCGTTGCCCTGGTGATGGGTTCCTGAAAAGTCACAAAGGAGCAGCCTTTGGCAGTGTGTCAGGAAAGGGGCTCAGGCCCATTTTCACCAGGACGTCCACAGGATAGTCTCTGGAGGCCAGGATTCTTTTAAAGTGGGCCAGGAAGAAGAAACCTCACACAGAGGGAGTGGTGGGAAAGCAGCATGGAATCCCAATCTCAGACCTGCCTCAGCAAGGTACAGGTGAGTCTCCCAACATGTTGTGCCCTGGTCATCTCCAAGACACTTCTGCCCTTGTTCCTGTGGACTACTCTGTCATCCGAGGGTCCCAGTGGGGAATAAGAGAACACTGCAGCTTCAGAGGTTGCCTGGGTGTGAGTGATAATCTATTATTTCTGTGTTTCTGTGTGTGTGGAACGGGTGTTGTTTGTGTGTTTGTGCCCGTATGTCTCTCTGATTTATCTCTACTTTCTGGCTCCCTCTCTTTCTCACTGTCTGCTTCTGTGTGTGTGTGTGTGTGTGCCTGTGTGTGTGTGTTTTGGGACATGTGTGCCTGTGAACCAGAGGGTGGTTTTATGCACAACGGCCTCTCTTTTGCTGAACCTCTTCCCACGTCTCTGTCTGGGTCACATGGTCAGTCATTTCTCCAGCAGTTCCAGCTGGCATTTGTGAAAGCCTGGGCAATGTGGCAAGGGAGCTACATTGGACAAGCAAGGGTTTCAGTCACCTCCCTATCCGGAGTGGCCTCTTTCTTAGGATCAAGATGACCAAACACCCCAGCCATGGACGAGAGCCTCACCAGAGCTCACTGTTCTCCTGCAGGAGGGCAGCCCACTGACCTCAAAGAAGATAGTTCTTACTTCTCCTGCATTTACCCTCATTGAGAAATGTAGCCACAGCTCAACACAGAACAAAAACAGTGTGCCAAGAATGGGATATTGCAAGCATCTCTGTGACTCCAATGCTGACCTTAGTGTCTAAGTAAACCATTTGGCACTCCTTACAGCTGCCCAATGCCCATGGAGGTGGCATTGTGTTGTATTTGGCCTGGACTCTGGACGAGGCTCTGTCCTCTCTCTTTCTTTTTCTGTCCCATTTCTGAGATGCTTGGAGTCTTCTTGGTCTGGCTCAGTGTCTTCCACAGAGAATACTCTCCAGTCCAGCAGGGGAAACTTCGTGGGGATGCATTTTACATTCCTTTCTCCCTTCAAACCTGTTTCTGGATGATTGAGCAGGTGCGATAATCATGGAGCTCTGAACTTTGATACCTGCGTGGGACAGGGATGATCTTTTGGTCTCCATGTTCCACTGGATGACTGTCGGGCTGGCCTTTGCCCTCTCCACAAGGTGATGTTGCAATTCTCCTTCCCTTCCTTTCTAATTTTTCAGTGACATCCCCCTCCTCTGCTCCTGGGTAAAGTATCTTCAAGCACTGAATCATTTGGCTGCCATAGATGCCAGGCAGTGGACCAAAGGGATTTGGTTTGCTCTGCACAGAGAAGATTGTGTCCAGGGAAGTAGCCGGGTGGCTGGGTGGGGACACCACACCTTGGTGCCCATGGGATCTCTGTGCCTGAATGAGGCCCTTCCCTCCTCTCTCCATTTTAATCCAATTTCTGCATACCAGATGGGATCCAACATGGGATCTGAGGCAGAGTCTAGAGAGCTTATCAGGAGTCCTAAATCTCTTCCACCAGAAAGTGAAGCAGAAGACTGGTAGAGGTCCTTGCTTGTGGAGGCCCTGAGGACAAGAGTCCTATAGATTTGGCCCTGGCTTGGTCTCTCACATACCCCTTTCCCAGCCCTCCCTAAATCCACTGCTTTTGCAGCTGCTTTCTCCACTGCCACCTCCCCCACTGTCATTTCTTAATGGAGCAGGAGCCTGACTTCCTACAGCTGGGCATGAGTAGAGTGGCCTAGCCAATGCTCATGTGCGAGGCATGAGCCACTCATCTGGTCATAGTGAGGTTCACAGTTGCCCCAGTGATGGGTTCCTGAGAAGTCACAAAGGTGGAGCCCCCTGTGGCAGTGTGTCAGGAAGGGGGCTCGGGCCCCTCCTCGACAGGACATGCACAGGATAGTCTCAGGAAGCCAGGATTTGCTGAAGAAGGGACAAGAGGAAGAAACTTCAGAAGGAGGTAGCACCGGGAAAGCAACTAGGAATCCCAGTCACAGGCCTGTGCCAATGGGGTACAGATGAGTCTCCCCAAATGTGCCCTTGTCATCTCAAAGACACCTCTGCCTGATTGTCCGTGGGCTGCTTTCTGATACGAGCATCCTAGTCGTGGATCACTTGAGTAAGCAGGAATGGGATTACAAAGTAGGGAAGTGGAAAGGGCCTCGCTTGAGTACACAGGGATCCCATGGGCCACAAGGCATGGTGTCCCCACCAATCCCACTGGCAGTTTCTCCAGACACAATCTCCAGTGACCCAGCAAATCCAATCCCTTTGGTCTGCTCCCTGGCATCCATGGAAGCCAAAAATTCAATGTTTGAAGGCATTTTCCCCAGGAGCAGAGGAGCCGATGGCCCTCAAGAATTAAAGAGGAGGGCAGGAGAATTGCCACACCACCATGTGGAGAGGGTAAAGGCCAGCCAGGCAGCTATCCAGAGGGACATGGAGACGGAGAGAGCATTCCTGTCCCACATAGAATCAGAAGCCCAGAGCTCCATGATCATCCCACATGTCCAATCATCCAGAAACAGGTTTGGAGGAAGAAATGGACATGAAATGCATCCCCATGAAGTTTCCCCCCGCTGGACTGGGGAGTGTTCTCTGTTGAAGACACTGAGCCAGTCCAAGAACCCTCTAGGCTTCTCAGAAATGGCAGATGGAGAAAGAGGGAGAACAGAGCCTAGGCCAGTGTCCAGACCAAATACAGTACACTGCTACCTCCACGGGCATCAGGGAGCAGGGAGGAGTTCCGACCATTGGACTTGGCCATAAAGACCAGGTTGGAGTGACAGAGATGTTGCCACATCCCATTCTTAGTGCCCTGTTCCTGCCCTGTGTTGAGCTCTGACTAGATTTCTCAATGAGGGCAACAGTGAAAGAAGTGAGAATCATCTTCTTTGAGATCAGTGGGAAGTCCTGCTGCAGGTGAACAGTGAGCTGTAGTGAGGCTTTTGTCCATGATTGTAGGGTGTGATCATCTTGGTCCTAAGAAAGAGGCTGTTGAGGGTGGGGAGGTGACTGAAACCCATGCTGGTTCAATGCAGCTCCCTCACTACATTGCCCAGGCCTTCAGAAACACCAGCTAGAACCGCTGGTGAAACCACTGATGACGAGCCATGCAACCCAGGCAGAGACGTGGGGAGAGGCTCAGCAAAAGAGAGGCTGCTGTGCAAGACACTGCCCTCCATCAGACATAGCACAAGCATCCCAAAACACACACACACATGCACACACACACACATGCACACACATAGACCCAAACAGAAAGAGAGAGAGCAGAAAAGGAGAGAGAAATCAGACAGAGACATACAGGCATAAACACACAAATAACACCCCTTCCACACACACAGAAACACCAAAGTGGTAGAATATCACTTACACCCAAGCAGCCTCTGAAGCTACGGGGTTCTCTTGTCCACCACTAGGACCCTTGGGTGAGAGAGCAGTCCATGGGAACACAGGCAGCAGTGTCCTGGAAATGACCAGGGCGCAACATTTTGGGAGACTCACCTGTACGTGGTCAGTGCAGGCCTGAGATTAGGATTCAGCGCTGTTTCCCTGGTGCTCCCTCCATCTGAGATTTCCTCCTCCTGCCCCACCTTTGAAGAATACTGACTTCTAGAGACTATCCTGTGGATGTCCAGATGAGGAAGGGCCTGAGATCCTTTCCTGACACACTGCCACAGGGGGCTCCTCCTTTGTAACATCTCAGGAACCCATCATCGGTGCAACAGTGAATGTCACTATGTCTGGAGGAGGTCTCATGCCACATGCATGCACACTTACAATGCCAAATTGACTGGCACCTGGCTCTGAGTAGTCAAGCCATGGCCCCTTTAAGAAATGGATGTGGTGGTGGTGGTGGTGGAGAAAGCGGTGGTAAAAGATGTAGTTTGTGGAGGCCTGGGAGAGGGTCTTGTAAGAGACCAAGCCAGGGTCACACTAATATTATTCTTGTCCTCAGGGCCTCCACAAGTGAGCCGTTTTCTGCTTTGGCTCCCGGCAGAAGAGGAGATTCAGGATGCCTGATAGGCTCTCCAGACTCTGCATCTGATCCCATTTTGCATGTGACCTGGGTAAGCAGGAATGGGATTACAATGGAGAGAGGTGGGAAGGATCTCACTGGGGCACACAGAGATCCCATGGGCCCCAAGGCATAGTGTCCCCACCCCGCCACTTGGCAGGTACCATGGATGCACTCTCCCCTGCACCCAAGGACATCGAGTTTCTTTGGCTCACTCCCTGGCATCTGTGGCAGACAAATCTTCAGTGCTCGAAGACTCTTTCCCCAGGAGCCAAGATGCTGGATGGCCCTCAAGAGTGAGAGAGGAATGGCAGGTGAATTGCAACAACACTTTTTGGAGGGGGCAAAGGTCAGGACATGGAGACCGAGAGAGTATTCTTGTCCCATACGGGGATGGAAGCCTAGAACTCCAGGATCATCGCACCTGCCAAATCATTTGGAAATCAGTTTGGAGGGGAAAGCGGACATGAAACACATCCCAACGACGTTTTCCCCTGCTAGACTGGAGAGTATTCTCTGTTGAAGACACTGAGCTAGACCAAGAATCCTCTAGGCTTCTCAGAAATGGGGCAGACAGAGAAAAAGGGGGGACAGAGCCTCCCTCTTTCATTGGGGGGAGTGTGAAACAGTTGACTTGGCCACAAAGGCCAGCATTGGAGTGCCAGAGATGTTTGACACATCCCGTTCTTGGCACCCTGTTTTGGCCCTGTGTTGAGCTGTGGCCATCTTTTTTTAGGTCAATGGGTAGCCATCCTGCAGGTGGAGAGTGAGCAGTGGTGAGACTTTCATCCATGGATGGAAGGTATAATTGTCTTGGTCCTATGAAAGTGGCCTCTCAGGATGGGGAGGTGTCTGAAACCCATGCTGGTCTGATGCAGCTCCCTCACTTTGTTTCCCAGGCCTTCAAAAATACCAGCTGAATCCGCAGGGAAAATAAGTGATGACTGGCCACGTGAAACAGGCAGAGATGCATGGAGAGGCTCAGCAAAAGAGAGGCCGTCTTGCAAGGAACCCTCCAGCACACAGGGCATTCATGTTCCAACACACACACACACAAACACACATGCAAACACACAGACATAAATAGTGAGAAAGAGAAGGAGTGGAAAAGAAGAGAGACAGAAATCAAAGAGGGACATACAGGTGCACACACACAAACAACCCCCCTTCCACACACAGACACACAGAAGTGGCAGAGTATCACTCACTCCCAGGCAGCCCCTGAAGCTGTAGGGTTTTGTTGTGGGATCTGACATGGGATTTGAGTCAGAGTCCAGAGAGCCCATTGAGTGCCCTGACTCTCCTCCTCTGCTGGGAGATGAAGCAGAAGACTGCTCTCTCATGGAGGCCCTGAGACCTCAGGCAAAGGAGAAGCCCAGGAAGCAGCACAAAATCCCAGTCACCAGCATGGGTTCCAGTCACCGGGCCATCCACAGGATAGATTATGTAGGCCAGGATTTGCCGAAGGTGGGCCAGGGGAAAGAGACCTCAGGTGGATGGATGGCTGAATAAACATCACGGAATCCTAGTCTTAGGCCCGAGCAGACAGGGTATTCATGAGTCTCCCCAAATGTCATGCCCTGGCCTGCTCCCTCAAACAGTGGTCCTAGTGGTAGACAACAGAACCCTGCAGTTGCAGGGGCTGCCTTGGGGTGAGTGATGCTCCTCCACTGCTGAGTGTCTGTGTGTGGAAGGGGTGTTGTTTTTATGTCTGTGCCTGTATATCTCTCTCTGATTTCTCTCTCTCTTCTTTCCCGCTCTCTCTTTCTCATTCTCTGGGTCTGTGTGTGTTCATGTGTGTATGTGTGTGCATGTGTGTGGGACCTGCGTGCCCTGTGTGCCAGAGGGTGGATTCTTGCATGACGGCCTCTCTTTTGCTGAGCCTTTCCCTGCATCTCTGCCTGGATCAGGTGGTGGGTCATCAGTTGTTTTCCTGGCAGTTCCAGCAGGCGTTTGTGAAGACCTGGGCAATGTGGGGAGGGAGTTTTGTCAGACCAGCATTGGTTTCAGTCACTGCCCCATCCTGAGCAGCCTCTTTATTAGGACCAAGACCACCACACCCCCCAGGCATGGACAAAAGCCTCAACACAGCTCACTGTTCACCTGGAGGAGGGCTGCCCACCGACCGCAAAGAAGATTGTTCTCACTTCTTTCTCATTTGCTCTCATTGAGAAATCTATCCATAGCTTGACACAGGGCCAGAACAGGGCACCAAGAATCAGACGTGGCAAGTATTGCTGTCACTCCAACGCTGGCCTTCCGGCCACGTCAACCATTTTGCACTCCACCTTCCTAATGATGGTGGATGTAGCTATGTGCTGTATTTAGCCTGGACTCTGGCCTAGGCTCTGTCCTCCCTCTTTACCTGTTGGCCTTGTTTCTGAGAAGCCTACAGGCTTCCTGGCCTGCTCAGTGTCTTCAACAAAGTACACTCTCAAGTCCAGCAGGGGGAAACCTAGTGGGAATGCATTTCATGTCCGTTTCCCAGTCTAAAACTTTTTCTGGATGATTGGGATGGTGTGATGATCATGGAACTCTGGGCTACCATCCATGTTTGGGAAACAGATGCTCTCTCCATCTCCATGTTTTACTGGATGGCTCCCTGACCAGCTTTTGCCCTCTCCACAAGGTGGTGTTGCAATTCACTTGTCCTTTCTTTCTCATTCTTGAGGGCTTTCCAGCTTCTCTGGTCCTGGGGAAAGAGGCTTCAGGCACTGAATCTTTTGACTGCCACAGATGCCAGGGAGTGAACTAAAGTGATTGGGTTTGGCTGAGTGCAGGGAAGCTTGCATCTGGGGTGGGTATAGCTGGGTGGTGGTGTAGGGACACCATGCCTTGGGTTTAGCTGGGTGGTGGTGTAGGGACACCATGCTTTGGGTTTAGCTGGGTGGTGGTGTAGGGACACCATGCCTTGGGGCCCATGGGAACTCTCTGTGCCCCAGCTACGTCCTTCCCGCATCTCTCCATTGTAATCCCATTCCCACTTACCAAAGTGGGATCAAAAATGGGATCTGGGGCCAATTTTGGAGAGCCCTGAATCGTCTCTTCCACCGGGAGTGGAACCAGAAGACTGCTCACTCGTGGAGATCCTGAAGACATGGGTCCTATGGGTTTGACCATGATTTGGTCTTGAACATGCTTTATTCCAGGCCACCCCAAATCCACTGCTTTTGCCGCCATGACCTCTGCCAAGCCATTTCTTAAAGGGGCCACAGCCTGATCACCTGGAGTCAGTTGCGAGTCATGATGGCCTCCTCAGTGTGCATGCTCAGGAATGTGTTGCTCCTCAGGTTATAGTGATGTTTACTGTTACCCCAGTGATGGGTTCCTGAGATGTCAGAAGGAGAAGCCCCTCTGGTAGTGTTTCAGGAATGGGGCTCAAGCCCCTCCTTGCCTAGATGTCCACAGGATAGTCACCACAGAGGCCAGGATTTGGTGAAGGTGGGCCAGGAGGAAGAAACCGCAGGTGAAGGGAGCACTGGGGAAGCAGTGTGGAATCCCAGTCTCAGGACTATGTTGATGGGGTACAGGTCAGTCTCCCCAAATGTTGTGCCCTGATCATCTCCAGGACACATCTGCCTGTGTGCCCAAGGGCTGCTCTCTCAACCAAAGATCCTCATAGTGGAGAACAGAACTCTTCAACTTCAGGGGCTGCCTGGGGGTGTGATACTTTACCACTGTTCTGTGTCTTTGTGGGTGAAAGGGGTGTTGTTTTTGTGTATGTGTGTGTGTGTGTCTCTCTCTGATTTCTCTATATCTTCTTTCCCGCTCCCTTTCTTTCTCACTCTCTGTGTCTATGTGTGTTAGTGGGTGTGCATGTGTGTGTGTGAAAGACGTGTGCCCTGTGTGCTGGAGGGCAGCTTCTTGCATGACTGCCTCTCTTTTACTGAGCCTCTCTGCTAGTCTCTGCCTGGGTCATGTGACTGGTCATGACTAGTTTCCTCTTCATTGCCAGCTGGCATTTGTGAAGCCCTGGGCAATGTGAGGAGGGAACTGCCTCAAACCAGCATAGGTTTCCGTCACCTCCCCATCTGAAGTGGCCTTTTTCTTAGGACCAAGATGATCACACCCACCAGCCATGGACAAAAGCATCAACACAACCCACTGTCCACCTGCAGGAGGGCTACCAATCTCAAAGAAGATGATCCTCACTCCTCTGGCTTTTACCCTCATTGAGAAATCCAGCCACAGTGCAATACAGGGCCGATAACAGGGTGCCAAGAACAGGATGTGACAAGCATCTCTATCACTCCAAGGCAGGCCTTTCTGGCCAAGTTAACAATCTGGAAGTCCCCCATACATTTGGAGGTGGCATTGTGCTGTATTTGGCTTGGACTCTGGCCCAGGCTCTTTCTCCCTCTTTCAATGTTTGGCCCTTTTCTGAGAAGCCTAGATGTTTCTTGGTCTGGCTCAATATCTTCAACAGAGAACACTCCCCAGTCCAGCAGGGGGAAACTTTGTGAGGATGCCTTTCATGTCCATTTTTGTCTCAAACCTGTTTCTGGATGATTGGGTAGGCATCATGATAGTGGAGCTTTGGGCTTCCATCTCCTTGTGGAAAAGGGACACTCTCTCCATCTCCATGTCTTACTGGATGGCTTCCTGGCTGGCCTTTGCCCTCTCCACAAGGTAGTATTGCAACTCCCCTGCCCTTCCTCTCTCATTCATGAGGGCTATCCGGCTCCTCTGCTCCTGGGGAAAGTGAATACAAGCAGTGGATCTTTTGACTGTCATGAATGCCAGGGAGTGATTCAAATGTTTTGGGTTTTGCTGAGTGCAGGGGAGGTCGTGTCCAAGGAACTGGCCATATGGTGGGGTGGGGACACCACGCCTTGGGGCCCATGGGATCTCTCAGTACCCCAGCAAGGTCATTCTGGCCTCTCTCCATTGTAATCCCATTTCCGCTTATCCTGGTGGGATCCAAAATGGGATCCGAGGCAAAGTCCAGAGAACCCATCGGGTGCCCTGAATCTCCTCTTCTGCCAGAAGCCGAACCAGAAGGGACATGCCCAACACCAAGCCAGTGTCAAACCCAAGGGACTTTTGTCCTCAGGGCTCACATGGGTTTGATGCTGGTTTGGTCTTTCCCATGCTCCTTTCCCAGGCCTCCCCAAACCCACTGCTTTTGCCACCAATTACTCTGCTACATCTTCCACCACAATTTCTTAAAGGGGTGGCAGCCTGACTTTATGGAGCTAGGCTCAAGTTGAGTTGGTCTCGCCAGTGCACATGCGCAAGACACGAGCTGGTCCTCGGGTCACAGTGATGTTTATCTTTGCCGAGGGGATGGGTTCCTAAGATGTCACAAAGGAGGGTTCCCCTGTGGCAGTGCGACAGGAACGGTGCTCAGGCCCCTCCTCACCAGAACATCCACAGGATATTCCCCTGAGGCCGGGATTCTCTGAAGGTGGGCCAGGAGGAAGAAACATCAGGTGGAGGGAGCAACGGGGAAGCAACGTAATCCCAGTCTCAGGCCTGTGCAACAGAATACAAGTGAGTCTCCCCAAATGTCATGCCCTGGTCATCTCCAGGACACCTCTGCCTGTGTGCCCATTGGCTGCTCTCTCAACTGAAGGTCCTAGTGGTGGACAACAGTACACTGCAGCTTCAGGGGCTGCCTGGGGTGAGTGATACATTGCCACTGCTGTGTGTGTCTGTGTGTGTGAAAGTGGTGTTGCTTGTGTGTGTGCACCTGTATGTCTCCCTAATTTCTTTCTCTTTTCTTTCTCACTCCCTGTCTTTCTCGCACTCTGCATCTGTGTTTGCGTGTGTGTTTATTGGGAGGTGTGTGCCCTGTGCACCGAGGGTGGTTTCTTGCACAATGGTCTCTCTTTTGCTGAGCCTCTTCCGGAGTCTCTGACTCGGTCACATGGCCAGTCATCAGTGATTTCTCCAGAGGCTTCAGCTGATATTATTGAAGGCATTGGCAAAGTGGGGAGGGAGCAGCCTCAGACCAACATGTGTTTCAGTCACCTCATTATCCTGAGTGGCCTATTTCTTAAGACCAAAACAATCACACCTTTCAGCCATGGGCAAAATCTTCACCAAATCTCGCTGTCCGCCTGCAAGATGGCTCAAAGAAAATATTTCTCAGTTCTCTTACCTTTCCCCTTATTGAGAAATGTAACCACAGCTCGATACAAGGCAGAAACAGGGTGCCAATAATGGGATGTGGCAAGCATCTTTGTCACTCTAACGCTGGCCTTTCCGACCAAGTCAAACATTTGGCACTCCCCCAGTGCCCTGATGGCTTTGTAAGTGGAACTGTGCTGTATTTGGCCTGGACTCTGCTCTAGGCTCTGTCCTCCCTCTTTCTCTGTCTGCCCCTGTTTCTTAGATTCCTAGAGGCTTCTTGGTCTGGGTCAGTGTCTTCAACAGAGAACACCCTCCAGTCCAGCAGGGGGATACCTCCTGGGTATGTGTTTCATGTCCGTTTCCCACTCCAAACCTATTTCTGGAAGATTGGGCAGTTGTAATGCTTGTGGAGCTCTAGGCTTCCATCCTTGTATGTTAAAGGGATGCTCTCTGGATCTCCATGTCCCACTGCATGGCTGCCTGGCTGACCTTTGCCCTCTTCACAAGGCACTGTTGTAATTCACCTGTCCTTCCTCTCTCATTCTTGAAGGCCATTTGTCTCCTCTGCTACTGAGAAAAGTGCCTTCAAGTGCTGACTACTTTAGCTGCCATGGATGCCAGGGAATGAGCCAAAGGGATTGGGTTTTGGTGAGTGCAGGGGCGGTTGCATCTGGAATACCTGCTGGATATCAGGTTGGTGACATCAGCCCTTGGGGAACATGGGATCACTCTGTATCCCAGCGAGTCTCTTCCCACCTCTCTCCAATGTAATCTCATTCCTGAATACCAAATTGGATCCATCATGGGATCTGAGACAGTCTGGAGTCCATCTGGCACCCTGAATCTCCTCTTCTGCCTGGAGACAAAATAGAAGACCACACTCTCCTGTAGGCCCTGAGGACACGAGTCCTATGAGTTTGACCCTGGCTTGGTCTCACCCAGGACCGTTTCTCAGGCTTCCACAAATATGCCCCTTTTGCCTCCACTTTCCCTGCTGCCACCTCTACCACAGCCATTTCTTAAAGGAGACACAGCCTGACTTCCTGGAGCAAGACACCAGTAGAGTCGCCTCACCAGTGCACATACATGAAGCACAAGCTGCTCCTTGGGTCATAGTGACAGTCACAGTTTTTCTGGTGATGGGTACCTGAGAAGTCACAAAGGAGGAGCCCCCTGTGGCAGTGTTTCAGGAATGGAACTCAGGCCCCTCCTTGCCAGGATGTCCACAGGATAGTCACTGGAGTACAGGATTCACCAATGGTGGGCCAGAAGGAAGAGACTGAGACAGAGAGCAACAGGATAGCAGTGGGCAATCCCAGTCTTAGACCTGTGCTGACAGGGTACAGATGAGTCTCCCCAAATATCATGCCCCAGTCATCTCCAGGACAATTCTGGCTGCGTGCTCAAGGGCTACTCTCTCACTCGAGAGTCCTAGTGGTGGACAACAGAACCCTGCAGCTCTAGGGGCTGCCTGAGGGTGAGTGATACTGTGTCACTGCTGTGTGTGTGTCTCTGTGTGTGGAAGGGGTGTTGTTTGTGTGTGGTCTGTATGTCTCTCTCTGATATCACTCTCTCTTCTTTTCTGCTCCCTCTCTTTCTCACTCTCTATGACTGTGTGTGTGTGATGGGACGTGAGTGCCCTGTGTGCCAGAGGGTGGTTTCTTGCATGACAAGCTCTCTTTTGCAGAGTCTCGAAATGAGTCTCTGTCAGGGTCATTTGGCTGGTCATCAGTCATTTCCTTGGTGGTTCCAGCTGATGTTTGTGAATCCCTGGGCAATGTGGGGAGGGAGCTGCATCAGATAAGCATGGGGTTCAGTTACCTCACCATCCCGAGTGGACTCTTTCTTAGGACCAATACCGCCACACCCCCAAAGACATGGACAAAAGCCTGAGCACATCTCACTGTCCACCTGCATGAGAGTTGCCTATCGACCTCAATAAAGATGGTTCTCATTTATCTCACCTTTGGCCTCATTGAGAAATATAACAACAGCTCGACAAAGGGCCAGAACAGGGTGCCAAGAATGGGATGTGGCAGGCAACTCTGTCACTCCAAGGCCTGCCTTTCAGGCCAAGTCAACAATTTGGTACTGCCCCCATCCCCCAGATGGCTATTGATGTAGCATTTTGCGGTATTTTACCTGGACTCTGGCCTAGGTTCCATCCTCCATCTTTCTCTCTCTATACTGTTTCTGAGAAGCCTAAAGGCTTTTTAGTCTGCCTCAGTGTCTTCAACAGAGAACACTCCCCAGTACAGCAGGGGGAAAACTCATGGTGATGTGTTTCATGTCCATTTCCCCCTTCAAAGCAGTTTCTTGATGATTGGACTGATTCAATTATCATGGAGGTCTGGGCTTCCATTTTCCTGTGGGATAGGGATGCCCTTTCAGTCTTCATGTCCCACTAGATGGCTGCCTGGCTGGCCTTTGTTCTCTCCACAAGGCAGCGTTGCAATTCGCCTGCCTTTCCTCTCTTATACTTGAGGGCCATCTGGCTCTTCTGCTCCTGAAGAAAGTGCCTTCAAGTGCTGAATCTTTTTGCTGCCACGGATGCCAGGGAATGAGCCAAATGGATTGGGTTTTGCTGGGTGAACAGGAGGTTGCTTAAGGGGTTCCTGTCGGGTGGAGGGGTGGGGACACCACACCTTGGAGCTCATGGGATCTCTCTGTGCCCAATGGAGACCTTTCCTGTCTCCCTCTTTTAATCCCATTCCCACCTACCCAGGTGGGATCCAACGTGGGATCCAAGGCCTATTCTGGAGAGCCCATCAGGTGGCCTGAATCTCCTCTTCCACCGGGAGCAGAAGCAGAAAACCATTTGCTAGTGGAGGCCCTGAGGACACCAGTTCTATGGGTTTGACCCTGGCTTGGTCTTGCGCATGCTGCTTTCCCAGACCTCCCCAAACCCACTGTTTGCTGCTGCTTCCTTTGCCTCCACCTCCACTGCAGCCATTTCTTCAGAAGGCCTCAGACTGAGTTCCAGAAACCAAGATCAAGTCGAGATGATCTCCCCAGTGCATGTGTGCAAGGCACGATCTGCTCCTCGGGTCAAGAAAAAATGGGATTACAATGGAGACAGTAGGGGAGAACATAGTTGGGTCACAGAGAGATCACATGAAAGAAGAGAGATAGAAATCAGAGAGAGACATACAGGCACACACACACAAACAAGACCCCCTCCACAAACACAGACACACAGCAGTGGCACAGTATCACTCACTCCCAGGCAAACCCTGAAGCTGCAGTGTTCTGTTGTCCACCACTAGGGTCCACCAGTGAGAGAGCAGCGCACAGGCACACATTTGTTCTGCAGATGGCCAGGGCCTGAGTTTAGGGAGACTCACCTGTACCCCATCAAAACAGATCTGAGACTAGGATTCCACCCTGCTTCCCCAGCACTCCCTCCAACTGAGGTCTCTTCCTGGCCAACCTTCGGTGAATCCTGGCCTACGTAGACTATCCTGTGGACATCCTGGTGAGGAGAAGCCTGAGCCCTGTTCCCGACACAGGGCCACATGAGGCTCTTCCTTCATGATGTCTGTGGAACCCATCACAGAGGCAACGGTGAACGTCACTATGATCTGAGAAGTGGCACGTGCCTCACCCACATGCCCTGGTAAGACGACTGGATTCATGCCTGGCTCCAGGAATCCAGGCTGAGGCCTCTTTAAGAAATGGCTGCCACAGAAGTGGCGGCAGAGAAAGTGGTGGTGAAAGCAGCAGGTTTGTGGAGGCCTGAGAAAAGGGGCATGCATGAGACCAAACCAGGTTCAAACACATAGGACTCTTGTCCTCAGGAACTCCATGAGCCAGTGGTCTTCTGCTTCTGCTCATTATGGAAGAGAAGATTCAGGGCATCTGATGGGCTCTCTGGACTCTGCCTCAGATCCTATTGTGGATCCCATATGGATAAGCAGGAATGCGATTACAATGTAGAAAAGTGGGAAAGACCTCGATAGGGCACAGAGAGATCCCATGGTACCCAAGGGGTGGTTTCCATACTCTGCCACCCAGCAGGTTCCCCAGACACAACCTCTGCTGCACCCAGTGAATAGCAAAAGTTACTATAACCTGAGGAGTGGCTCATGACTCTACCACGGGCACTGTCAAGGCCGAATCAACTCACGACTGGCCCCATAAAGTCAGGCTGTGGCCCCTATAAGAAATGACTATGGCGGCAGTGGCTGTGGAAAAGAGGTGGCGAATTCGGTGGGTTTAGGGAGGCCTGGGAAAGGGGCATGCATGACACCAAACCAGTGTGAAACCCATGGGACTCTGGTCCTCAGAACTTCCACAAGCCAGTGGTCTTCTGCTTTGCCTCCTGGTGGAATAGAAGATTCAGGGAACCTGATGGGAACTCTGGACTCTGTCTTGAATTACATGTTGGATCCCACCTGGGTTAGCAGGAATGGAATTGCAATGGAGGGAGATCGGAGGGGCCTTGCTCAGGCAAAGGGAGATCCCATGGTCCCCAAGGTGTGTTGTTCCCAACCTGCCATGCATCAGGTAACCAGGATGCAACCTCTCCTGCACCCAGCAAAACCCAATCCCTTTGTCTCACTCCCTGGTACCTGAAGCAACCAAAACATTCAGTGCTTGAAGACACTTTCCCCAGGAGCAGAGGAGCCTGATGGCCATCAAGAATGAGAAAGCAAGGGCAGGTGAATTGTAACACTACCTTGTGGAGAGGGCAAAGGCCAGCCAGGCAGCCATCCAGTATGACATTGAGACCAAGAGAGCCTCCCTGTACCACACTGGGATGGAAGCCCAGAGGTCCAGGATCATCACACCTGCCTAATCATCCAGAAAGAGTTTTTGAGTGTGAAATAGATATGAAACGTATCCACTCAAAGTTTCCACCTACTAGAATGGGGAGTGTTCTCTACTGAAGACAGTGAAGCCTGGAGCCAGACCAAGAAGCCTCCAGGATTTTCAGAAATGGGACATAGAGAGAAACAGGGAGGACAGAGCCTGGGCCAGAGTCCAGGCCAAATACAGCACAATGTCAACTCACGGGAATCTGGGTGGGGGAGTGCCAAATGGTTGACCTGGCCAGAAAGGCCAGCGTTGGAATGACAGAGATGCTTGGCCCATCCCGTACCTGGTGCCCTGTTCTGGCCCTGTGTTGAGCTTTGGATAGATTTCTCAATGAGGGCAAAGGAGAGAGAAGTGAGAACCATCTTCCTTGAGGTCAGTGTGCAGCCCTCCTGCAATGGGACGGTGAGCTGTGGTGAGGTCTTTGTCCATGTCTTGGGGTATGTGTTCGTATTGGTCCTAAGAAAAAGGCCACTGAAAACAAGGAGGTGACTGGAACCCATGCTGGTCTGATGCAGCTCTCTCCCCACATTGCCCAAACCTTCACAAATGCCAGCTGGAACCCCTGGGGAAACCACCTATGACCGGCCATGCAACCCAGGCAGAGACAAGGGGAGAGGCTCAGGAAAACAGAGGCCATTGTGCATGAAACTGACCTCCTTTGCACAGGGCACATACGTCCCAACACCCACACACAGATGCAGAGTGAGAAAGAGAGGGAGTGGGAAAGAAGAGACAGATAAATCAGAGAGAGACATACAGGTGCACACACACAAACAAGACCCTTTTCACACACAGACACACAGCAGTGGCAGAGTATCACTCACACTCAGGCAGCCCATGAAGCTGCAGGGTTCTGTTGTCCACCACTAGGACCCTCGGGTGAGAGAGCAGCCCATGAGCACACACACAGAGGTGTCCTAGAGACAACCAGGGTATGACATTTGGGGAGACTCTCCTGTACCCCATCAGTGCAGGCCTTAGACGGATTCTGCACTTCTTCAGTGCTCCCTCTGCAAGAGGTTTCTCCCTACTGATCCAACATAGGCGAATCCTGCCTCTGGAGAGTATCCTATGGATGTCCTGGTGAGGAAGGGCCTGAGGCCCATTCCTGACACAATGTCACAGGAGTCTCCTCCTTGTGATGTCTGAGGAAACCATCACCTTGGCAAGATGAACTTCACTGTGACCCGAGGAGCAATTCATGCCTTGTGCATGCACACTGGGAGGCTGACTCCACTCACACCTGGCTTCCGGAAGTCAGGCTGTGGCCCCATTAAGAAATGGCTTAAGAGAAGGTGGCAGTGGAGAAAGAGGTGGAAAAGAGGCAGGTTTGGTGAGTCCTGGGAAAGGGGCATTTGTGAAACCAAGCACGGATCAAACCAACAGGGCTCGTGTCCTCAGGATCTCCAAGAGCTAGTGGTCTTCTGCTTTGGCTCCTGGCAGAAGAGGAGATTTGGGACATCCAATGGGCTCTCTGGATTCTGCCTCCGATCCCATTTTGGATCCCAGCTGGGTAAGTAGAAAAGGGATTACAATGGAGAAAGGCTGGAAGGACCTCCCTGGGGCACAGAGAGATCACATGTGCCCCAAGGTGTGCTGTCCCCAACCTGCCACAGGGCAGGTACCCTGGATGCAACCTCCCCTGCACTCACTGAAATTCATCACTTTGGCTCACTCCCAAGCATCCGTGGCAGCTAAAGGATTTAGTTCTTGAAGGCACTTTTCCCAGGAGCAGAGGAGCCAGATGGCCCTCAAGAATGAGAGAGGAAGAGCAGGTGAATTGCAACACTGCCTTGTGGAAAGGGCAAAGACCAACCAGGCAGCCCTCCACTGGAACATGGAGACCAAGAAAGCATCCCTGTCGCACAAGGGGATGGAAGCCCAGAGCTCCAGAATCAACACATCTGCCCAATTATCCAGAAATAGCTTTACAGGGAGAAACTGACATGAAATGCATTCCCTCAAAGTTTATTCCTGCTGAACTGGGGAGTGTTCTCTGTTGAAAACACTGAGTCAGACCAAGAAGACTCTAGGCTTCTCAGAAATTAGGTAGACATTGAGATACAGAACAAAGCCTAGGCCAGAGTCCAGGCCAAATACAGCACATTGCCTCCTCCTCCAGTATTGGGTGTTAGGGGGAGTGACAAACGGTTGACTTGGCCAGAAAGGCCAGCACTGGAATGGCAGACATGCTTGCCACATCGTGTTCTTGGTGCCCCGTTTTGGCCCTGTATTGAGCTGTGGCTAGATTTCTCAATGAGGGCAAAGGTGAGAGAAGTGAGAACCATCTTCTTTGAGGTCAGTTATCATCCCTCCTGCTGGTGTACAGTGAGCTTTGGTGAGGCTTTTGTCCATGGCTGGGGAGAGTGATCGTCTTGGTCCTAAGAAAAGGCCACTCATGTTCGAGAGTTGACTGAAACCCATGCTGGTTCAGCACAGTTCCCTCCCCATGACGCCTAAGCCTTCACAAACAGCAGATGGGACCGGCCAAGAAACGACTGATGACTGGCCACGTGACCTAGACAGAGATGCAGGATCAGGAAATGAGAGGCTGTTATGTCAGAAACTGCCTTGCACTGCACAGGGCACACACATCCCAACACACACACATATGCACACACACACACACACACACACAGATGCAGAGAGTGAGAAAGAAAGGCAGGTGGAAAGATAAGAGAGAGAAATCAGAGAGAGACACAGGTGCACACACACAGACAAGACCCCTTTCACACATACAGATATACAGCAGTGGCAGAGTATCACTCAATCCCAGGCAGTCCCTGAAGCTGCAGGATTCTGTTGTCCACCACTAGGACTCTCGGGTGAGAGAGCATCCTTAGAGAACACAGACAGAGGTATCTTGGAGATGACCAGGGCACAACATTTGGGGAGACTCACCTGAATCCCTTAGGTGCAGGCCTGAGACTGGGATTCTGCCCTGCTTTCCTGATGCTCCCTCCACCTGAGCTTTCTTCTTCCTGCCTCACATTCAACTAATCTTGGCTCTGAAGTATATACTGTGGATCTCCTGGCAAAAAGGGGCCTGAGTCCAATTCCTGACACATTATCACAGGTGGCTCCTCCTTTGTGACCTCTTATGAACTCCTCCCTGGGCAATGGTGAACCTTGCTATGAATTGAGAAGCTGCTCTTGCCTTGAGCATGTGCTCTGGCGAGGCTGACTCGACTTGCACCTGGCCTCGGGAAGTCAGGCTGTGACCCTTTTAGGAAATGACTGCAGTGGAGATAGTGGCAGAGAAAGCGGCAACGAAAGTGTTGGGATTGGAGAGGCCTCAAAGAGGGGCCTGCGGGAGATGCAGCCTGGTTCAAACCAAGAGGATTTGTGTCCTCAGGGCCTTCACAAGTGAGTGGTCTTTTGCATTGGCTCCCCATGGAAGAGGAGATTCAGGGCTCCCAATGGGCTTTCTGGACTCTGCCTCAGATTCCATTTTGGGTCCCACTTGAGTAAACTGGAATGGGATTACAACAGAGAGAGGTGGGAAGGGCCTTGCTGGGGCACACAGAGATCTCATGGGCCCTGAGGCTTGGTGTCCCCATTCTGCCACCTGGCAGGTACCCAGGACACAACCTCCCTTGCACCCAGTAAAAGCCAAACCCTTTGGCTCACTCCCTGGCATCCATCACAGTGATAAGACTCAGTGGTTGTATTCACTTTCCCCAGGAGCAGAGGAGCCGGATGGCCCTCAAGAATGACAGAAGAAGAGCAGGAGTGTTGCAACACCACCTTGTGGAGTAAACAAAGGACAGCCAGGAATCTATCCAGTGGGACATGGAGACTGAGAGGACATCCACACGGGGATGGAAGCCCAGAGCTACACAATTAGTGCAATTGCCAAATCATCCAGAAACAGCTTTGGAGGGGGAAACATATATGAAACACATCCCCATAAAGTTTCCTCCTGCTGGATTGGTGAGTGTGCTCTGTTGAAGACACAGAGCCACACCAAGAAGCCTCTAGGCTTCTCAGAAGTGGGGCAGACAGAGAAAGAGGGAGGATAGAGGCTAGGCCAGAATCTAGGCCAAACACAGCACAATGACACCTCCACAGGCATCCAGGGGTTGGGAGTGCCAAGTGGTCGACTTGGCAAAAAAGGCCAGCATTTGAGTGACAGAGATGCTTGCCACATCCTGTTTTTGGCACCCTGTTCTGTCCCTGTGTTGAGCTGTGGCTAGACTTCTCAAAGGTGACAGAATTGAGAACTATCTTCTTTGAGGTCAATGGGCAGCCTTCCTGCAGATGGACAGTGAGCTCTGATGAGGCTTTTGTCTTCGAGGTATGGAAGTCTTGGTCATAAGAAAGATGCCACTCTGGGTGGGGAGGTGACTAAGTCCCATGCTGGTCTGACACAGCTCCCTCCCCACATTGTCTAGGCCTTCACAAATGCCAGCTGGAATCACCAGGGAAATGGATGATGACTGGCCACATGACCCAGGCAGAGTGCCTTGAGAGGCTCAGCAAAAGAGGGGCTGTCCTTAAAGAAACCACACTGTGGTGCACAGGGCAAATGTGTCCCAACATACATACACATACACACACACATACACACACACACACACACACACACACACACACAGGCATACACACAGAGGAAGAGAGTGAGAAACAGAGGGAGCAGGAAAGAAGACAGGGAGAAATCAGAGACATACAGGCACACACATACAAACAACACCCCTTCCCCACACACAGACACAGAGCAGTGGCAGAGTATCACTCACATCCAGGCAGCCCCTGAAGCTGCAGGGTTCTGTTGTGCACCACTAGGACCCTCAGGAGAGAGAGCAGCCCACGGGGACACAGGCAGAGATGTCATAGAGATGACCAGGGCATGACATTTGGGGAGACTCACTTGTACCCCACCGGCACAGGACTTAGACTGGGATTCTGTACTACCCCAGCACTCCCTCCACTTGAAGTCTCTTCCTCCGGGCCCACCTTCAGCGAATCCTATACTCAGGTGACTATTCTGTAGACGTTCTGGCAAGGAGGGGTCTGAGCCCTGTTTTTGACACACTGCCACTGGGGACTCCTCCTTTGTGATGTCTCAGGAAACCATCACCAGGGCAACATTGAACCTCACTACAACCCAGGAGCCACTCATGCCACACACATGCACATTGTCAAAGCCGACTGAACTCATGCCTGGCTATGGGAAGTCAGGCTGCTGTCTCTTTAAGAAGTGTCTGCAGTGGAGGTGGTGGTGGAGAAAGTGGCTGCGAAAGTGGCGAGTTTGGGGATGCCTGGGAAAAAAGGCATGCATGAGACAAGCCAGGATCAAACCCATAGAATTCCTGTGCTCAGGGCCTCCATGAGTGAGTGGTATTCTGCTTTGGCTCCTGGCAGAAGAGGAAATTCAGAGTGCCCAATGGGGTATGTGGACTCTGCTACAGATCCCATGTTGTTTCCCACCTGGGTAAGGGGGAATGGGATTACAATGGACAGAGAAAGGAAGGGCATCACTCAGGCACAGAGAGATCCCATGGGCCACAAGGCATGGTGTCCCCACCCTGCCACCCCTGAGGTACCCCAGACACAACCTCCCCTGCACCCAGAAAACTCAATCACTTCGGCCTGCTCCATGACATCTGTGGCAACCAAAAGATTCAGTGCTTGAAGGCACTTTTCCTAGGAGCAGAGGAGCCGGATGGCCCTCAAGAATGAGAAAGGAAGGGCAGGTGAATTGCAACAGTGCGTTTTGAAGAGGGCAAAGGCCAGTCAGGCAGCCATCCAGTGGGACAAGAACCTAATGACCATCCCTGTTCAACCTGGGGATGGAAGTTCAGAGCTCTACCATCATCGCATCTGCCCAATCATCCAGAAACAGCTTTGGAGGGGGAAATGAACATGAAAAGCATCCCTACGAGGTTTTCCCCTGGTGGACTGGAGACTGTTCTCTGTTGAAGACACTGAGCCAGACCAAGAGGCCTCTAGTCTTCTGAGACACGTGGCAGATAGAGAAAGAGGGAAGACAGAGCCTAGGCCAGAGTACAGGCCAAATACAGCACAGTGCCAATTGCACTGGGATCCGGGGGCAGTGTGGAATGCCAAATGGTTGACTTGGCCAGAAAGGCCAGCATTGGAGTGAAAGAGATGCTTGCCACATCATGTTCTTGGTGCCCTGTTCTGTCCCTGTGTTGAGCTGTGGCAAGATTTCTCAATGAGTGCAAAGGCGAGAGAAGTGAGAACAATCTTCTTTGAGGTCAGTGGGCAGCCTTCCTGAAGGTGGACAGTGAGCTCTGGTGAGGCATTTGTCCACGGCTGGGGTGTGTGATTGTTTTGGTCCTAAGAAAGAAGCCACTCAGGAAGGAGTGGTAACTGAATGCCATGCTAGTCTGACACAGTTCTCTCCCCACGTTGCCCAGACCTTCAAACGCTGGCTAGGACTGCCGGGGAAATGACTGAGAGCCAGCCACATGACCCAGGCAGAGACACGCCGAGAGGCTCAGCAAAAGAGTGGCTGTCGTGCAAGAAACCACCCTCCAGTGCAAAGTGCACACACGTCCCAACACACACACACACACGCACACATGCACACACAAAGATACAGAGTGAGAAAGAGAGGGAGAGAGAGAGAGAAAAATTAGAGAGAGACATCAAGGTGCACACACACAAACAACACCCCTTCCACACACACAGACACACAGCAGTGGCAATGTATCACTCACCCCCAGGCAGCCCCTGAAGCTGCAGGGATCTGTTGTCCAACACTAGGACCCTCAGCTGAGAGAGCAACCCACGGCACACAGGAAGAGGTGTCTTGCAGATGACCAGGGCATGATGTTTGGGGAGACTCACCTGTATTCCATCAACACAGACCTGAGGCTGGGATTCCACACTGCTTCCCCAGCAATCCCTCCACCTGAGGTTTCTTTATCTCAGCCCACTTTCTATGACTCCTGGCTCCTAGAGACTGTCCTGTGAACATACTGGTGAAGAGAGGCTTGAGCCCTGTACCTGACACACTGCCAGAGGGGGCTCCTTTTTTTGACATCTCATTAACTCATCACCAGGGCAATGGTGAAAGTCACTATGACCAGAAAAGTGCCTCGTGCCTTGCATATGTGCACTGGCCAGGCCTACTTGATTCCCTCTGGGCTGTGAAAAGTCAGGTTGTGACCCCTTTAAGAAGTGGCTGCCACAGAGGTGGTGGCAGAGAAAGTGGAGGCAAAAGCAAAGCGTTTGGCATGGCCTGAGAAAGGGACATTCGCAAGAACAAGCCAGGGTCAAAACCATGGGACTCGCGTCCTGCTGGCCTGCACAAGCGAGTGATCTTCTGCTTCAGCTCCTCGTATAGGAGGAGATTCAGGGTGCCCAATGGGCTCTCCGGACTTTGTCTCGATTCATGTTGGATCCCCCCTAGGTAAGCAGGAATGAGATTACAATGGAGAGAGGCAGGAAGGGCCTTGCTCGGGCACAGAGAGATCCCATGAGCCCCAAGACGTGGTGTCCCCACCTCTCCACAAGCAGGTAGCCTGGATGCAACCACCACTGCACCCAGAAAAACACCATACCTTTGTCCCACTCCCTGGCATTTGTGGCAGTCTAAAGATTTAGTGCTTGAAGGCACTTTCTCCAGGAGTAGAAGAGCAAGATGGCCCTCAAGAATCAGAGAGGAAAAGCAGGTGACTTGCAACACCACCTTTCTGAACTGAATGCATACAAAGCATAGAAGTTTCACAGATAGCTTGCTTTTAGGTTTTTAAGACAGTTATTCGGGTTTACTGAACACCAGAGTGGAGGTGGGAATATCTGTTTTTAGATTCTACACAAAAATGTTTCTAAATTGCTGAATTCAAACACAAGTTTAACTCTGGAAAGTGAATGCACATAATGCAAAGCAGTTTCACATATAGCTTCCCATTAGTTTGTATCATGAGATATTTGTCTTTTCACCATAGGCTTCTATTCAGTCTAAAATGTCCCTTTCTAGATCACACACGAAGGGTGTTTGTAAACTGCTGGATCAAAACTCTGGTTAACTCTCTGAGGTGAACGCACACATAAGAAAGTAGTTTCACAGACAGCTTGCTTTTAGGTTTTAAAGACAGTTTTTCGTGTTTCCCTCAAGACCAGAGTGGAATTGGATATATCCATTTTTAGAGTCTACACAAAGAGTGTTTCTAAACTACTGAATCCAAACACAAGTTCAAGTCTGGTGGGTGAGTGCACACATGGCAAAGCAGTTTCACAAATATCTTCCAATTAGCCTTGAACGTGAGATATTTTTATTTTCACCAGTGCCATCCCTTAGTGTGAAATGTTCCATTCTAGATTCTACAAGAAATGTGCTTCTAAACTGCTGAATCGAAACATACATTCAACTCTCTCAGGTAAATGCACACATACCAAGGCAGTTTACCAGAGAGCTTGCATCTAGGTTAATGCCACTTATTCAGGATCCTCATAGGCCAGAGTGGAGATGGAAATACCTATTTTTAGATTCTACATAGAGTGTTTCTAAAGTTCTGAATCCAAACCAAAGTTAAACATTGGAAGGTGAATTCTCACAGGCAAAGCAGTTTCACAAATAGCCTCTACTTAGTTTTTATTGCGAGATATTTGTCTTTTCACCACTGGCTTCCATTCATTCTGATATGTCCCTTTCTAGATTCTACAAGGAGTGTGTTTCTAAACTGCAGAATTAAAACTCAGGTTCAACTCTCTGAGGTTAATGCAAACATAGCAAAACAGTTTCACAGATAGCTTGCTTCAATGTTTTAAAGCAACTTATTCAGGTTCCCCCACAGGGTTGTGTGGAACTGGAAATATCTGCTTTTTGATTCTACACAAAGAGTGTTTCTAAACTGCTGAATCCAACATAGGTTACACTCTGGAAGGTGAATGCACACATGGAAAAGCAGTTTAACGAATAGCTTCCAGTTAGTTTTTTATCATGAGGTGTTTGTATTTTCACTGTGGGCTTCCATTCCATCTGAAATGTCCCTCTCTAGATTCCTCACAAAGTATGTTTACAAACTGCTGAATCAAAAGATAGGTTTAATTCTTGAGGTAAATGCACACATAGCAAAGCAGTTTCTCAGATAACCTGATTCTAGGATTTAAAGCCACATACTGGAGTTCCCCCATAGGCCAGAGTAGAGTAGAAAATATCTGTTTTAAGGTTCCAAAAAAATAGTATTTCTAAACTACTGTATCTAAAAATAAGCTAAATTCTAGAAGGTGAATGCACACATGGCAAAGCAGTTTCACAGATAGTTTGCTTCTAGGTTTAAAAGCCACTTGTTTGGGTTCCCCAATAGGTGCAAGTGTGGTTGGAAATGTCTGCTTTTAGATTCTACACAAAGCGTATTACTAAACCACTGAATGCAAACATAAGTTAAACTCTAGAAGGTGATTCCACACAAAGTGTGTTTCTGAACTGCTGAATCAAAACATAGGTTCAACTCACTGACTTTAAGATTACACACTTAGCAAAGCACTTTCACAGATAGCTTGCTTCTAGGTTTTAAAGCAATTTATTCAGGTTCCCCCATAGATTCATGTGGAAATGGAAATATCTGTTTTTAGATTCTACACAAAAAGTTATTCTAAACTGCTGAATCCAGAATAAGTGAAACACTGGAAGGTGAATGCACACATGGTAAAGCAATTTAACAAATAGCTTCCCATTAGTTTTGATCATGAGATATTTGTCTTTTCACCATAGGCTTCTTCTCAATCTGAAATGTCCCTTTCTAGATACTACACAAAGTGTGTTTCTAAACTGCTGAATCAAAACATAGGTTCAACACTCAGAGGTAAACACACCCATAGCCAAGCAGTTTGACAGATAGATTTTTGCTAGGTTTTAAAGCCAGTTATTTGGGTTTCCCCCATAGACCAGACTGTAGTTGGAACTATCCATTTTTAGATTCTACACAAAAGGTGTTTTTAAACAGCTAAATCCAAACATAAGTTAAACTCTGGAAGGTGAATGCACACTTGGCAAGGCAGTTTAACAAATAGATTCCAATTTGTTTTTATCTTGAGATATTTGTCTTTTCACCATAGACTTCCATTCAGTCTGAAATGTCCCTTTTTTGATTCTGTATGAAGTGTGTCTCTAAACTGCTGAATCAAAACGTAGGTTCATCTCTCTGAGGTAAATGCACACAGAGCAAAGCAGTCTGAAAAATAGCTTGCTTCTAAGTTTTAAAGCCAGTTATTTGGTTTTCCCATAGACCAGAGTGCAGTATAAAATACCTGCTTTTAGATTCTATACAAAGAAGGTTTTTAAACTGCTGAATCCAAACATAAGTTAAACACTGGAAGGTGAATGCACACACGGCAAAGAAGTTTCACAAATAGTTTCCTATTAGGTTTTATTGTGAGATAATTTTCTTTTCCTTTTATGCTCCCATAAAGTGTGAAATGTCCCTTTCTATGTTCTATACAAAATGTGTTTCTAAACTGCAGAATCAAAACATAGGTTAAACTGTCTGAGGTGAATGCACCCATAGCAAAGTAGTTTCACAGATAGCTTGCCTCTAGGTTTTAAAGCCATTGTTTCTTAACTGTTGAACTGAAAAATAAGTTAATCTCTGGATGGTGAATGCACACATGGCAAAGCAGTTTGACAAATAGCTTCAAATTAGTTTTGATCATGAGACATTTGTGTTTCACCATAGGCTTCTTCTTGGTCTGAAATGTCCCTTTCTAGATTCTAAATGAAGTGTGTTTATAAACTGCTGAATCAAAACATAGGTTCAACTCTCTGGGTTGAACACAAACATTGCAAAGCAGATAAGTAGATAGCTTGATTTTAAGTTCTAAAGTCAGTATTTTGGGATTATTCCAAAGCCAGAATGAGGTGAAAATATCTAATTTCAGATTTTACACAGAGTGTTTCTTAACTGCTGAGTCCAAACAGAAGTTAAAATCTGGAAGTTGAAAGCACACATAGCAAAGAGGTTTCACAAATAGTTTCTCATGGGTTTTTACTGTGAGATATTTGTCTTTTCACCATAGGCTTTCATTCAGTCTGAAATGTCCCTTTCTAGATTTTACACAAAGTTTGTTTCTGAACTGCTGAATCAAAACTTAGGTTCAACCCTCCGAGGTGAATGCACTCATAGCAAAGCAGTTTCACAGATAGCTTGCTTCTAGGTTTTACAGTCACTTATTCGGGTTCCCCAATAAACCCAAGTGGAGTTGGAAATATCTGTTTTTAGATTCTAAACAAAGAGTGTTTCTAAACTTCTGAATCCAAACATAAGTTAAACTCTGAAAAATGAATGCACATAAGGCAAAGCAGTTTTACAAATAGCTTCCCATTAGTTTTGGTCACAAGATATTTGTCTTTACTCAACTGGCTTCCATTCAGTCTGAAATGTGCCTTTCTAGATTCTACACAGAGTGTGTTTCTAATGCTGAATCAAAACATAAGTTCAGCTCTCTGAGTTGAATGCAGACATACAAAGCAGTTTCACAGGCAGCTTGTTTTTAGGTTTAAAGTCACTTATTCAGGTTCCCCAACAGACCCAATAGAGTTGAAAATATCTCCTTTTGGATTCTACACAAAGAGTGCTTCCAAACTGCTGATTCCAAATTAAACTGTGGAAGGTGAATGTACACATGCAAAGAAGTTTCACAAATAGGTTCCCATTAGTTTTGATAGTGCTATAATTGTCTTTCACCAGTGGTTTTTCTTCAGTGTGAAATATTCCTTTCTAGATTCTACATGAAGTGTGTTTCTAAACTGCTGTATCAAAACATAGGTTTAACTCTCTGAGGTGATCACACACACAGTGAAGAAGTTTCAAATATAGCTTGCTTCAGGCTTTTAAAGCCTCTTATTACAGTTCCCCCATAGGCCAAAGTGAAGTAGGAAATATCTGTTTTTAGATTCTGACAAAGAGTCTTTCCAAAATTACAGAAGCCAACAGGAGTTAGCCTCTGGAAGGTAAATGCATACATGGAAAAGTAGTTTCACAAATAGATTCCCATTAGTTTTTTTTGTGAGACATATATCTTTTGACCACAGGCTTTCATTCTGTCTGAAAAGTCCCTTTCTAGCTGAACAGTAAGTGTGTTTTTAAACTGCAGAATCATAACATACGTTCAACGCTCTGTCAGAAATGCACACATAGCAAGGCAGTTTAACAGATAGCTTGCTTCTAGATTTTCAAGTCAGTTATTTGGGTTAACCCATAGGCCAGAGTGGAGTTGGAAATATCCATTTTTAAAATTTACAAAGAGTATGTCTAAACTGTTGAATTCAAACATAAGTTAAATTCTGGAAGGTGAATACACAGTCTGCAAAGCACTTTCTCAAATATTTTTCCATTAGTTTTTATCATGAGATATTAGTCTTTTCAACATAGGTTTCCATTCCATCTGAAATATCCCTTTCTAATTCTGCACTAAATGTGCTGCTAAAGTACAGAGTGAAAGCATAGTTTCAATGCTCTGACTTGAATGCACACGTAGCCAAGCAGTTTCAAAGATAGCTTTCTTCTGTCTTTTAAAGTCACTTATTGGGGTTCCCCCATAGGCCAGAGTGGAGTAGGAAATATCTGTTCTTAGATTGTACACAAAGAGTGCTTCTAAACTGCTGAAACCAAATCTAATTTAAACTCTGGATGATCAATGTGCACTTGGCAAAGTAGTTTCACAAATAGCATCCCATTCGTTTTTATTGTGAAATATTTATCTTTTCACCATAGGCTTCTCATACTCTGAAATGTCCCTTTCAACATTCTAATGGAGTGTGCTTTTAAACTGCTGAATCAAAAAAGTAGGTTCAACTCTCTGAGGTAAACACACTCACAGCAAAGTATTTTCACAGGTAGCTTGGTCTTAGCTTTTAAAGCCACTTATTTGGGTTTCCCCATAGGCTAGAGTGGAGTTTGAAATATGGTATTTAGATTCTACACAAAGAGTGGTTCTAAACTGCTGAATCCAAACTTAAGTAATATTCTGTAAGGTGAATGCACCAACTGCAAAGTAGTTTCACAAATAGTTTTCCGTTGCTTTATATTGTGAAATATTTGTCTTCTCACCAAAGGCTTCCATTCAGTCTGAAATGTACCTTCCTGGATTCTACACAAAGTGTGTTTTTAAACTGCTGAATCAAAACATAGGTTCAACTCTGTGAGATAAATGCACACATAGCAAAATAGTCTTACAGAGAGCTTCACTCTAGGTTTAAAGGCCACTTATTCAGGTTCCTTCATAGCTCTGATGTGTACATTCACCTTCCAGAATTTAACTAATGGGAAGTTACTTGTCAAACTGCTTCATATGCGTTCACCTCAGAGAGTTGACCCTATGATTTAATTCAGTAGTCTGAAACACACTTCGTGTAGAACCTAAAAAGTGACATTTCAGACTAAATGGAAGACTATGGTGAAAAGACAAATATCTCATGATAACAACTCATGGGAAGCTATGTATGAAACTGCCTTGCTTTCTGTGCATTCAACTTTCAGAGTTTAACTTCTGTTTGTGTCAGCAGTTTAGAAACATTCTTTCTGTAGAATCTAAAACTGGATATTTCCAACCTCACTCAGGCCTAAGGGAGAATCTGAATAAAGGGCTTTAAAACATAGAAGCAAGCTATCTGTTAAACTGCTTTGCTATGTGTGCATTCACCTAAGAGAACTGAAACTGTATTTTGATTCAGCAGTTTAGAAACACACTTCATGTAGAAAGGTACATGTCAGACTGGATGGAGGCAAATGGTGGAAAGACAAATATCTAGAGGTAAAAACTAATCAGAAGTTAATTGTGAAACTGCTTTTCCATGTGTGCATTCACCTTCCAGAGTTTAATATATATTTGTATTCAGCAGTTTAGAGAAACTCTTTGTGTAGAATCTAAAAACAGACATTTCCAACTCCACTATGGCCTATGGAAGAACTTGAATGACTGGTTTTAAAACGTAGAAGATAGCTATCTGTGAAACTGCGTTGATATGTTTCTGTTCACCTCCGTGACTTGAGGTGAACCCATTAATGTTTTCTTGCTGTTGTTTATTATTTTTATTTATTTATTTTTTAATATATATACTTTTTATTGCATTTTAGGTTTGGGAGTACATGTGAAGAAGATGCAAGATTGTTACATAGGTACACACATGGCAGAGTGATTTGCTGCCTTCCTCCCCATCACCTGTATCTGTTATATCTCCCCATGCTATCCCTCCCCAACTCCCCACCCCTGCTGTCCCTCCCCTTTTTCCCCCCGACAGACCCCAGTGTGAGATGCTCCCCTCCCTGTGTCCATGTGTTCTCATTGTTCAACACCCACCTATGAGTGAGAATATGCGGTGTTTGGTTTTCTGTTTCTGTGTCAGTTTGCTGAGAATGATGGTTTCCAGGTTCATCCATGTCCCTACAAAGGACGTGAACTCATCGTTTTTGATGGCTGCATAATATTCCATGGTGTATATGTGCCACATTTTCCCTGTCCAGTCTATAATCGATGGGCATTTGGGTTGGTTCCAGGTCTTTGCTATTGTAAACTGTGCTGCAGTGAACATTCGTGTGCATGTGTCCTTATAGTAGAATGATTTATAATCCTTTGGATATATACCCAGTAATGGGATTGCTGGGTCAAATGGAATTTCTATTTCTAGGTCCTTGAGGAATCGCCACACTGTCTTCCACAATGGTTGAA
>PVKV010003906.1:0-136510 GCA_004027835.1 Alouatta palliata | reverse complement strand
GTACCATGTATACTAACTGGGTGACAGGTACACTAAAATCTCAGACTTTACCACTATACAACTCATCGATGTAACCAAAGTCTACTTGACCCTAAAAACTATTGAAATGAAAAATACACATTAAAAAGGTAAAATAAAAATGATGATAATGATGAAAAAAAGAAAGAAATTAACATTTCAAAAGGGAGAAATTGACCTAAAGAAGGTGGCCAACAGACCCTATTCAAGTCTAAAACTCAGCAGGGCAGACATTTCATATTAAGGCTCCAAAAAATCTCCCTTGACTCCATGCCTCGCATACTGGTGCAAAGTGTGGGTTTCCAAATAATCAGGCAGCCCCGATGTTATGGCATTGTTGCATACAGCCCACGTGACTGCTCTCATGGTTTGGAGTTGACTGCCTATGGCTTTTTCTGGCTGAAGGAGCACACTGATGGTGTTCTGATGGTCTCTACTATTCTGGGGTCTGGAGGTTGGTGGGTCCCTTCCCATAGCTCCACTATAAACTGCCCTGGTGGGGATTCTGTATGAGGGGTCCAACTCCACATTTCCCCTTGGCATTTACATAGTAGAGTATCTCTGTGGAGACCCCCTGCCTGAGCACCCAGGCTTTCCCAGACATCCTCTGAAATCTAGCTGAGAGCTGCCAAGCCTCCTTTATTCTGTGTGCCTGAAGGATCTACACTTAATAGAAACTGCCAAGGCTTATGCTCTCCAAAAGAGTGGCCTGACCTAGGGCCCATTGAGCTAAGGATGGAGTCAGAGTGGTAGGTGGGATGTGGGGAGCAGTGTCCTGAGGCAGTACAGGACAGTGGCACCCCAAGCTTGGCACCTGAAGCCAGTGTGTTCTTTTAGGTCCCTGGGCCTCTAATAGGAAAGATAGCCTCAAAGATTCCTAAAATACCCTTGAGTCCTTTTTCTCATTGCCTTGAATATAGCACGTGGCTCCCTTTCAGTTAAGCTAATCTCGTCAGAAAGTAGTGGCTCCGCAGGTTGTTTGGATTTCTCTCCTGAAAATGCTCTTCCCTTCTCAACCACATGGCCAGCCTGCAAATTTCCCAAATTTTTATGCTTTGCTTTTTTTCAATTATAAGTTTCAATTTTAAGTCATTTTTCCTCCCATATCTGCTCATAGCCTGTTAGAAGCAGCCAGACCATTTTTTATCATTTTGCTGCTTAGAATTTTCTTCCACTAGATGCTCTAAGTCATCACTGTTAAGTTCAGCCTTCCAAGGACGCTGATGACTTAGAGCATCTAGTGGAAGAAAATATATAATATATGTATATAACATATATAAAATAAATAATGTATAATATATATAATATATATTATAAATATTAAATAATATATATAATATTATATATATGTATGTGTATATATATATATAAACAGACAAGTTCTTTGCTAAGGTATAACAGGGTGACATTTACTCTTTTTCCAAATAACTTCCTTATTTCTATCTGAGACTTCATCATCCTGGACTTCATCATCAATATTTCTATCAGCATTTTCATCACAATTATTTGACTAGTCTCTTAGAAGTCACAATTTTTTTTATCTTTCTGCTTTCTTCTGAGGCCTCCAAGCTTCTCCAACCTCTGTCCATTACCTAGGTCCAAAACTGCTTCCACAATTTTAGGCACCCCACTCCTGATACCAACTGCTTATATTTGTATTAGTCTGTTTTGCATTGCTATAAAGAAACACCTGAGGCTGGGTAATTTATAAAGAAAATAAGTTTGTTTTGCTCATGATTCTGACAACTATACAAGAAACATAGTGCCCAAATCTGTTTCTGATGAGGCCTCAGGGAGCTTATAATCATGGAAGAAGGCAAAGAGGAGCAGATATGTCACATGGCAAGAGAGGGATTAAGAGGGGGAGAAAGTGCCAAGCTCTTTTTAACTATCAGAGCTTACGTAAACAAATAGAGGGAGAACTCACTCATTACCAAAGGGAGAGCAGCAAGCCAGTCATAAGAAATCTGTTTCTGTAATCCAAATACTTTCCACTATGCCCTTCCTCTCAAATTCCAACATGAGATAAAGAGGGGCAAATATCTAAATTAGATTGGGGGGTGTGTGTGTGTGAGTGTGTGTGGGTGTGTGACAGAGAGAGACACAGACAGAGAGAGACACAGACAGAGAGAGAGAGAGAGCATAGGGCATGCGAGTTAATTCCTTATTTTCTTATTCCATTAAGGGCCCTTATTCCATTATGAGGGATCAACTTTAATGACATAATTAATTGCCTCTCAAAGATCCCACCTCTACCTTCAAGTTCCATCACATTGGAGATTAGGCTTTAATGTATGATTTGTGAGTGGATATAGCATTCCATCTATAGCAGTTTATATAGAAAAAAATGGCTAATTATTGGTTTGCCCCAGTGAACTATCACAATTTCTTTACATTCTTCTGTACAACCTCAAGATTCTATTTTATTCAGTATTTTCTGATATAAATGAATAATTACATGAGTCTGTCATGTATTTGCCCTCACATCAAGTAATAGGTATACAAAATGAATGAAAAAGACAAGATATCATTGACTACAGGGAGCAACCATTATATAGTTTCTACATAGAAAAACAAGTGCTATGATTAGAGGACAAAGTTTTAAACTACATTTAACAGAAGAATTCCACATGCTCTTTATTCTAGACTCTGCAAATTTAATCATTAGATAAACTAAATACTTCTGTAAAGCACCAACAAGACAAGGATATTAGCTAAACAAATAAATCTATTAAATTTTTAGATTCCTTAAAAGGCCTCCAGAAAGTTTTAAAACTGCCTTGTTTTCTTGCTTCTTCAAGTGGTACAAAGCAGAAAAGTCTTTAACCACATTTTTCTGAAAATAATTCTACATCCTTAATTGTATTAGCACATATGCAGCACTAGAGCCTTTGGTTTAATGTTTATGACTACATTTACCTAAAAACAGAAAAGAGCATTGTTGAGTGCTGATGGGTAGAGCCATATGCCATTGCAAACCTAAAATTCTGCTGTACCAACTAATTAAATTTATATGTGGTAGACCATAAAAAGTTAGAGCAAATATGTTCTTATTTCAGTTTCTACTTACCCCTACTCTAATGGCTTATCTGACCCTGTCAAGGGCTGAAATTGGGACTTTAGAGTGAGATAACTAGCAGCTTCATAGGCAGGGGAGTAACTTTTTTCCTGAGATTGTGATTATCCTTTTTGTATCTTGTCAAAGAGCATTTTTCAAATTCAAATATAGAATCCTGGAACAAATATATAATGTTCCTACTGTGCAAAAAGAGGTAAAATAATGATGACCCAAAAGTAAAGTTATAAAGAGATCACACTACACAATGGAGTGTGTATTTTGCATTGATGTTAGTAATACAAGAAGTGAGGTGGAAGTAGAAGAAAAGAGAGACATAAATGACAGAAATAGAATCTTCAAAGAGGAAAATAAAAAAGTGGGGGAAAAGAGAGCAAAGGATATAGAGAACTTATATAAATTTTCTCAGTAAGTACAACCAAGTTTTAACAGAATTAATCATTTTTACACATTGGATCGTTTCAGAGAGAGGCATTACAGAAAGAGCCCTTTTAAAGCACACAGTAAGTGGCTGAAGTCAATAAAGAAACAGAAGAACAATTCGAATGAAGATAGATCAAAAAGAAGACAGACATTTCTAAAAAGCCATCTTTAAATATACCATTTTACAAGCTCCCTAGTAAATATCTTGAGACAAAATTGGATGGCTACACATTTAGCATATTATCATGATGCTTTGAAAATACGTATGTGTGCATTTATGTGTAATATATATACACAGAATGTATAATATAATATTCAATATGACAATAAATATAAATATAAATGTAAATATAAATTTGACTTAAGATGGCAATATATGTTGATAGAATTGAAGCTTAGGTTTTCACCTTAAATGTTGTTACTGTCTTTGTTGCCGTAGATTAAACACTTTAATATAAATAGCAACTTAGTTTTGAGCTTGGAGCATTTGTTTTGGCCCTGAAATTATTGATTAGAGAGATTAATATGTTTTTACCTTATTTCTTCTGTAAAGTTCAGTCATATTTAAACAGTTATTTTATTTACGCATATTGTCAGGCTGGCACCTGGGACAATAAATGTGGAGTTTTACAGTGTTAATTGATGTATTATGTAGTTATAAGAAATTAGAAGAAGAAAACAATAATTCAAGATGATATAAAAATAAATATTACAAATTCCCACTGTTCCCTTTTTGGGGTAATTGAACAGTAGTTGAGTTTACACAAAAGTTGAAATTAGATGAGATTGGAAATGATGTTATTTAGTTAACCTTATGTAGAACTGATACACAATTTGGGGGGGGATTCGCTTTCAGCTGGACTTGATAAAATCCTTTATCTTCTTAAATGATACATTTGGAACATTTACTTAAATAGTCATAAAATTCTGTGAATCTTAAAGGCTCCTACCTTTGGTCCCCATTATTTTCCACTCTGAACTGTAATGTGTAGTCATTTCACCATGAGCCTCTGATAAACTCACCACATGGGAAAAGAACAAATTTTTTCCAATCATATCTACAATAAATATGAGTATGGCTTTTGGTGATCAGAAGTAAGCATACATCTCTTAGGTGTTGGAAAATAAACTTGTCCTTGCCATAACCCTTAGATATTTATTTTTTCCAGCTAACATTGTCTCACAGCAGAACCGAAAGTGAGTCAGTTCACAATCATACACATACCATTCAGCTTGATAGTTTTAAGACTTGAGATAATTGTGTTGGATGGTTTTATGTCTAGAGAGAGAATAAACTGAATGGGCATAATCAATCTTTCTATTTTGAGAATGTCATAACAATCGCTAACACTTGAGAAATATATAATAAAGCCTATGCTCTCTTATGTGGGTTATATGAAATGCTAAATGCAATGTCATTTAAATATGGCCAAAGTTATAGTTTTAAATGTTTCAGATGAATCACTGAGTTAAACAATTGGTTATGTGTCAGCTCACAGCATCAAAATCAGACACTATAAGATGCTAGTCTGAGGATCTTTATTGAATATGCAGGTACTGCTTTCTAAATTTAACCACAGAATCTTTTATTCATCTGTCTTGCAAGATGGGTATTGCTTGAAATATAATTTGAGAAATTCTAGTCAGCTGTTTCAAATTTAACCATTTTCTCCAAATTTTCCATTTCTACCACTCCTCAGTTAACAGTATACAACACAAGTCATTAAATAGAAACTCGGTAAAAATTTTATCAGAATTTCAGAAAAACTACTTTTACTTGCGTCAATGGGTTTCGTTCATCTCCTACTTGAAAAAATACCTCCAACCATACAGTGAGTTCCACTGACTTGTCTTCTGAGAATTCTCTTCTAATCTCGGTTCTTCCCTATGCCTTCAGTTTCTCCAGTCTTACTCATTGTCCCCATGATCACTTCAACATAATCTTCTCCTTTGAAGTCCTACAGAAAGGCACTCTGAAATGACTCATGCTGCATCTCAAACTGCAGGATCATCCTCAAAGACAAACTGTCAGAATTGTTGCCCTAGAAACTCTAATGTGACTCTAGAATCTCTCAGTCAGAGATCTCTGACTAAAACTTAAATATTGACATTTCAAAAGTAACTTAATAGTATGAGATTTCTTTGCAGGAATACTTGGAGTTCTCTATTTTGAAACCATCAGATATTTTTCTTACAAAAAGAAAGAAATGGGAAATGTTATATAGAGAGAAAGAGACTGAAGTCACTGAAGTTTGGGAGACACAGCTGTTTGGATTTGACAGAGAATAGTTATTATTCTGGCTACTAATTCATAGCAATCATTTATTTTTCTTCCTTGAACTATATCTAGATTATAGTTTCCAACTTCCCTTACATGTGGTTATGTGTTTACATTTTGGCCACCTTAATGTGGCAGGGAATTAAGTATAACATTTCCAACCTATCCAAAAAAGCCACATACTAAACTCTCTATTTTGCTCTCTCTCCCTCTCACTCTTTAATTATCTATCTTGTTCTCTCCTTATCTCTATTTCAATCTCCATCTTTATCTGTCTCTCTTTTGCCTACAAGCCAAATGCAAAAGATGCTGTAATTACAAGATTGAAAGGATCAGTTGAGTACTTGAGCTGCTGTGTGGAAAATAATTTTCAGTAAAAATACACAGAACTGTTAAATGAGCACAAAATAAAACTCTATCTTGAGTTACATCACTGAGATTGGCAGGTTGTCCCTTATTTATTAATAAAGAATAACTTTTGCTTATGATACCTGAATGACATATGAGTTATAGTGATAAGATTCTTTGAAAGCACTGTGATGCAGGAAGAATCTGCTACATTGGGGAAGTACATTCTTTGCCAAAGTTTCAAGATAATGTATGTGTTTCTTTACAGGTACAAGATTCAGACTACACAGAGGAAAGAGCTGAGTTATTTTACAGCACTGCATTTCAGGTGCCAACTTTCTTATCTCCTCTTTCTTAATTTTTTGTGATCCAAACCTGGGGAAGCCAAGAATATTAGCTACCAGGTAAGGAAAATAATGATCAAAAGATTTGATGGACTAAACCCCATAGGAAATTATTAATCCATAGGAGACTCTGGCTGCAGTAGCTGGGGGTATTAGACCATAAAACAAGTTCTGAGTTTTGACGTGTGTACCCTCTATTGTTTCTGCTCTTACTATGTTCTTGGCCTCAGAACTTAAGAGCAAAGTCAAGTCAATACCAACAGTGCTTACTCTTCAGATCCTTGAGTCTCCTTTTACATAATGCTGAAAATTTACATAAATAACACACATAATACTTATGATTAAAAACACCCCCCTTTTTCAATGTGCAACTGAGACCTGACTGTGGGAAGCTATAATTAAACTCTGACCTTTTTCTACCTTGTCCCATTTGCTAAATGATCTGAATCTGCATCAAAATCAGAATTGAATGAATATCATATTATTTTCACAGATGTAGCACATATTACAAGAGAAAAAAATGCTCTATGAAGAATTCAATAGAGAAATGGTACATATTCTGATATTTGAATAAATAAACAGCTTGGGAGAGAGCAGATTGAGTAGATGTCTTGGCTAGATTTCCATATAGAATTTGCTAAGTATAAGGCATTTCACTTAAGGGCATGAGGATCCTAAGGACTGAATTTGGTAGCTGTGCCCAAATCTAAAAATTACTTCTATTCTATATTTGGAAGATGGCTAATGGATAAGCTAGATTCAATATTTTTCTTCAAACACCTTATTCTGAGTATTTGAAAGATTGCTAATGGATAAGCTAGATTCCATTTTTTTTCTTCCAAAACAGTATCTTTCATACTATTAGCTGTATATTTTTCTAATTGGAAGGCTTGATATGAATTATTTAATAATAGTTTTGGGAAGGTTTATAATAAAGCTAGTCTGTAACAGAAAGGTCCAACAATAACTAATTTACTTAAAAATGATATAAATTTTTGTAATTCTAGAACTCTGGGAGGCTGAGGAGGATGGATCACAAGGTCTGGAGTTTCAGACCAGCCTGGCCCACAAGGTGAAACCCATCTGTAATAAAAATGCAAAAATCAGCCAGTCATGGTGGTGCATGCCTATAACCACAGCTATCTGAGAGGCTGAGGCGGGAGAATCACTTGAACCTGGGAGGTGAATGTTACAGTGAGCTGAGAGTACACCACTGAACTCCAGCCTGGGCAATAGAGTGAGACTCTAAGGGAGTAAAAATAAAAATAAATAAATAAATAAAAATTAAATAAATTTCTTTTTCCTTTATTTATTAACTCAATATCCATCTCAGTTTTTTCCAATGTCTGACAGTTGAAAGCCTCATTCTGTATGGGATTCAGCTTCTTGATTCTCATTGATATTTGAGGCCTGTTTATTTTCCCATTATAAACTAATATATTTAACTTCCTCAGTCACTATTTTCATCTTTAGACTCCATCATTTAATCAATCCTTAAGCAAGCACATTTTGGGATTGAATAAAATCTGCAGGAAGCTAGACTGATCTTCTGATAAAATATTCCTGAATTATAATATAGTGATTATATTGGCAGAACTTGTAGGCAGATTGTCTAGGGAAAATAACCAGCTTTGTTATTTATTAACTGTGAGAACTTAAATAAGTTATTTAATCTCCCTGTGACTGTTTTCTCATCTCAAAAAAATCTCTCTAATAATAACACCAACCTCATTAGTAGATTAAATTAATTAATAGCTTTAAGGAACATAGAATAGTGGCAAAACCATAGCAAATGCTCAGTAAGTAGTATTGAATACTATCCACTATAATAATAAGTACCTTTAGGGAAGGTAAAGAATGAGATAGATAGTTATTCTCTTTCTACTTATTTTTTATTGCTTTATATGCAATGCCAAAGTGCCTGGCATATACTAGACACTGAAATAGTTGTTGAGTTAATCAATTTCAAGTATTCCAAAATATTCTTTCATTATATAACTATTATTTAATACAAAGAATCCAGAACTCAAAGCCCATTTCATGTAACTGATATAGCTTAACATTCATGAACTAGAATATCTATATTGTGATGAAATTTTCTGAATTTCAATCCTTGTCCTGCCATTCCCTAAGTTTTAGTTAACCTCTCTGAGCCTCATTTATCTGATCAATAACACAGGATTAATAAAAGTAGATCCCTCAAATATATGATCAAGTAAGATTATATACCTAAAGTGCTTAGCATTGTGTTTGGGAAAATAATAAATGCATTATAGGTGCTTCTATTAGTAAATTATTGTTATTTACTACTTAAATACTCATTAAAAGTGTATGGGTACTCCATGCTGTAATTACATTAACATTCACCAGGCCTACTTTATTCCCTTGTTGTTTTGTCTTTCATTAACTTTTAAAGTGCTTGTTTCCTCAGTGGATATGCTTCATACCATTTTATATTCCATCTGCTCTCACTGGTATATGACTGCAATGAATGCCAACTGGTGATTCATCCTAGTGATTTAGAGAAACAGTGTTCTTTAGACATAAAGTCAAGTAAACCACTTTCTCCTTGATCAATTACTCATGCTTTTTTTCCTGAAAAGAGATATTATTTAACAGGGCTGCCATTCAGGAAACTCTCAGAGACATGATATTCTCCAAATATCTTCTTTATTTTAATGAATTATTTTTGTCATTGTGTTCCAGAATAGCAATCCTTCTCTCAGGCATTGGTTCACTGATGCTGTAACCACAATTGCTAAGAGAGGACTTCACAGATTTTTTCCATTTATTGCCCTTTTGTTAATTCTCTCACTGATAAAGGACAAGCAGGTGAGCTTTGACTTTATCCTTATTATTATTATTCATGATTCTTTGTAGTGGAGACAATTCCTTTGGAAAGATTGCTATCTCTAATTTAATTCTCTCTCTTCAGCAAAACCTGGAACACCCTCTAACTTTCATGAGGTAAGATATTTCTATCCTCCACTCTTTTAAAACAAGGGTTATTCACCCAAAATATTCAGATAACATATATATATATATAACATATATACACACATAAACTGAGATATATATGTAAAACATACATATATATTTTCACTTTACATATATATCTCAGTTTAAGTATGTGCATATATATGTACACAAATATATATATATGATATGTGTATATGATTCTGGATCATAGGCAAGTCCTATGACTTAAAGATATGTGAATAAATAGGATTTAATTTCTATTCTCCTGGACCTAACACACTAGTGAGAGAGATGAAGTTACACAGCTGGTGCTTTAAAGCAAATGTTAGAGAGATCTAATGTAGTAAATTCTGAAAAATGAAGGGAAATTTATACATCTTAGGATGTTAATTGAACTGACTTTTGAAATTCTTAAATTTTCTTACATCATTGTCAGTGACTATATTTTAAAAGACAATCTATTATCAAAAAGTAAGAATTATTTATTGTAGACATATAGGCTTTTTCTTTCTCATATTTTCTACAGAAAGAGTGTCAAGAGGAGTAAAGTAAAAAAGTTAACTAAATCATTAAAAAATCACAGTTCATGAGACTTTATTAACTCTTAAATTTTAGGAAGCCAATAATCTTACATTTTTGTACATTTATTTATAGTAAAAAGTTATTGCCATCTGTGCTAAGATCTAATACTTCCAATATGCCCATTTTCATCTTATGTACAGTAATTTTTGAACTATTGGATTATACATAATTATCTATAACTATTGCATAATTATACAAATTTGACCTACAAAATGTTTAATAACGATAGATGTCTGTACACACAGACAAATTGTTTTTCTACATGTGCTTGATTAATCAGAATTATGTTATTAGAGACATTTCTGATACTACATATGTTTGTGATTCTATGTATGTTTTATCAATCATATGTTTGTGATTCCATATAGGTTTGATTAATCAGAATGGTGTTAATAGAGAAGTTTGTGATTCTGTCCCAGACATTGAGAATTGAGAATGAATTAAATTTCCAAATTTCTTATGAAAATTGAAATTTTATGGATTTATGCAAATTGAGCATTTTGGTACTTTTGCCCTGCAAAAATAATTTGAAGTTATTTTCAGTTTAGATCATCCTTTGATTTATAACTTAGAGGACAACTTTATTTAAAATCTTTAGATCAAATCACAATTCATTAATATCTTATCAAGATTATTTTATTGTCTACCTTGCATTAGAAGAGTGTTTTCCACAATTGGGTACTTTGGCAAAAGTTGACACAAAAATTTTCAGCTTGTTCAGAAGCCACTTAGGAGACAGAACTCACATATTTAGATCAATTGAATGATAAGCTGGCTGAACAGCTATTAGGCATGCATTAAACAAGTTTTAGTACAAAGCATTGTGTTAGAGTTTGCTTCTGGGTTTTAGGGAAGAACTGTTACAGAATATCCAGGGCACAAAGAGCATGGGGGTCTCTTCCTCTCTGAATAATGTGCCCATGGAGTGCTGCTGCCTGAGTTTGCTCAGTGATTGTGGAGAATAATAGGGAAGTAGTGCACATGTCTCTCTTGGGTTCTTTTTGGCAATTGAATATAAGCCCAGAACTTCTTAGTGCTATATGTTGTAAGTTAGGCTTATTTCAACAGCAATGATTCTACACAATCCTTTGAACAGAATGCAAAGAATCAATCAAATCATACATTCTCGAGCCAGAGTGTCTTTTGTTTAAATTCTCTTTCTTCTTGGTTTTAGCTTTGCGGGCTAATAAGTCTGTGTGCTTCTGTTTTCTTAACTGTTGAAGAGAGATAAAAATGACAACAACCTCAAAGTGTCTTCAAACAAATAAATGTATATATAAACAAAAATGTCCAACACAATGCCCAGTACCTAAGATCACACAGTAAATATTTTTATTATATGTACAGAGTGTGATGAAGTTGGATAGGACTTTCACCATGGCCTCCTAAGAGACAACCCTACTAACTCTTTTATTTTGTCCTTTCTAGAGCAGTTTCCCATGTCTCTATGATCTATTCTGTGTTGATCTGCTCCATGCTGCAGGCTCCTAAAATCTACAGACTGCGTCACTGGACATCCTTAAGTTTCCCCATAGGGTTTCACCAGTGGAAAATGCCAGTAGATAATAGAGCAAATGGAGAGAATAGGCAATACATTTTCTCTCCTTCCAGGAATACAGTATTAGGCTGATTCCTCTGCCACAGATCCTGACTAAGAACCATATCCAGTGTTGTTCTTGAAACACTGCTTCTCTCCTTATATTTTGGGACTCTGGGGGAAAGTCTTCTGTCATTAGTCCCTGGGTGCTTCACTGTTCTTTGCTGGATCTCTTAACTCTGTAAACACTTTCATGTAGAATCTCTTTCTTCAGTTAAACACATTGAATATGTTGAATATGACATCGTTCTGTTTTGATAAATTAAATATAAGATGAGGCCAAAAATGTGTCATTAAAAACTTGTATTTGAGACTCTCTAAAAGATCCCCAAGAAGTTTCTGCTTTCCAATCCCGAAGCATTTTCCTTCATCTGTTTGTACATGCTTAATATGATAAAGAAGCAGGGGGTTAACCATGAAATTTCAGAGGTTACAAAAGTATCTTGTTCAAGGAAAATTGGTATTTTGATCCTTTTCCTCAATGTGCAGGAGAGGAAATTATTCTTCTGCTATCTGTTGTTATATAGCAAGGCCCTCCAAAACCTAGTGGCACAAAACCAACCATTTCATTTGGATCACCATCCATGGATTGGCAATTTGTCCTAGGCTTTCATAGGTGCCTTTCTCATATTAACCTAGATATTATTTCTGGGCTTAATTATAGTTGTAGAGCATTAACTGGAATAGTTTAGAGTCTCTCTTCATATAAGCATGAACTCTTATCCTCCAGGGGGCTAATCAGACTTGTTCCTATGGTAGAGGAAAGTTTCTTGTGGCAAGAGCAGAATCTATAGGTCCTCCTGAGGTTCAGAACTTGCACAGAGTACTTCTTTCATAGTCTATAGGATTAACGCAGATTAGCTCAGATTCACTCAAGGTATGAGGGTGGGAGAAGTTGTAGAGAATGTTTGTCCATTTTTCAGTCTACCCCAGTCCCAACTCCCAAAGTCAGGTGAAGGATTGCCAAAGGAAAGCAAACATTACTCACAAAATAGATGAGGGATATATTTTAGAAAACATAATTCAGCTTCTTTTCTCCTCTTAACTAGATGATTGCTAAGTTCTGGAATAAGTGATTTGTACTATTGTTATGATCAAAGCAGAACAGAGCGTAGTGAGAATATTTTTGGGGGGAAATCTGACGTTTCCTATGGATATGATTCTGGAGGCAGTTTTGACTAACGTTTAGATGTTGAAAGCTTTTATACTTATTGAAACAGCCCATGATGATGAGTGAGAACAATGTGCAATAACACCATGCTTCTAAAGAGGGAGGCTCTCTGGCAACTCCTCAGTTCTACCCATCCCCACATTCTCCATGACTCTTAGAGGCTGAGGAAGAGAATCTTCGAACTTCTGTAGATTCAGTAGTCCCCTGAGAAGGAGCTCGGAAGCACAGAGAATTTTCCTAGAGTAAAGGGACAAATGATCTCGAGAAAATGGGAGAACATTGATTTGTGAATAAAAAGACAATTGGTCAAGTTAGTAAATGGTGCTGCAAAAAACAGATTCACTGCTTGCAGAAGGAGATGATGTTTTCATAGACACTATTAGAATTTGGTAGTATGGTTTTGTAAATATTATCTTTGTAAGTGTTGTCTTGAGTTTTTTACTTTCTTCATGAGTCTTATCAAAAATTTAACATTTAAAATAATGCTATTAACCCAAACATTTGACCATCCTAGGGTAATGGGTATATACATTTTGGCAGACACTGAACTTTAAAGGAGGCTGGTTGTCATTGTTGTTTACCTAAACTCCAACATACTGCCTGGCCCACACTAGAGTCTCAAACACCTTTAAAAGACAAATCCACTGAAACATCGTGTCTGCATGAAAGACCACAGTTTACTGTAAAACAGATTTTAGCACGATGGTTTTCACAATAATTTTTATAAAGCTTACAATGGTAAATAAGTGTTTATTTTTCCCTGAAACTACCAGTTAGAAGCTAATCAGAATATGCTTAAGTTATATGATCTTGACATATTAACATCAACTTAAAAACATAGTTATATACGGACACTCCTTGACTTATGAAGAGGTTAACCTATTGTGAGTTGACTATATTGCAAGGCAAAAATCTGTCTAAGAAACTTAACACATTAAACATCATAGCTTAGCTTAGCCTATTTTACACGTGCTCAGAACACTTATATTAGCCTACAGTTGGGCAAAGTTACCTGGCAACAGCAGTACCTTGGAGAGTATCCCTTGCTACCCTCATGATCATGTGGCTGACTGACAGCTCCGGCTCACTGCTGCTGCCCAGAACAGGGAGAGCGAGGATCGTACTGCTCTCTACTAAACGTGTATGGCTTCTGCAACCATGGGAAAGTAGAGAAATTATAAGTTGAACCACTGTAAGTAGAGAACTCTCTGTATATGTATGTGGAAATACTTGTTCCAGGGAAGTAAGTGTCGATGAAGCTTCACCAGGATTTTGACTACAGAATTCTTTAGGCCCTAGCAATTGACAGTCACATTATGCATATTTATATGTGCTTATTCATTTTATTATAAAAACATTTTCAGAATAAAGATTTCTCTATTGGATAAGTGTAGTACTAAGGAAAGAATCACTTAGAAGATCAGCACTTTGACAGCTCCAAAAGTGGAAATGGTAAAAATAACATAGTTTAAATAAGATAAGCAAGACAAACAAGAGAAGGCCAAGCATTTTTTCTTATTGTTTAGTGTCCTCCAGTTACCTGTTTTTCCCTCCTGTCAATATGCATTGTTAGTCTTTATATTCGTAAAGTATCTTTGGCTAGAAAGATGATAAATGCTGTCAGAGCACATGAGAACTTTCACATCATCTTATTATTTTTTAAACCGTTGTCATCTTGGTTCTCAGTGGGTTAGAATTTAACTCATTTCCGTGGTTGGCTTGTCTCTATCTGGGATTTAATTTTAAATTAAATTTTAATGAAGTAGTTTCCTTCTCCTCATAAACTGAAGAAGAGTGAGAATGAACTTTCTCCTTCTTCACTCAGAACAGACTTCTACAGTACTTGAAAATACAACTACCCTAGAGATTTGTCGCATATGTTTTAGCTTGGAGCTTTTCTTTCTGATCACTTACATTTACTACTTTTCTTCCTGGACTCCTGAGAGAAATCTGTAAAATGAACTTTTCCATCAAAGATAAGCAGAATTCCACTTAATCTTAAATTAACATTTTAATCCCAAATCTCAAATGTTGTTTTTGCTGCATATGTAAAAATTTATCAAAAATAAATGCCTAAAATTGTTAAGTACACGTTTGTTTTTCTTCTGAAATATTATTTTATTCATAGACTCCTGTTGCCTGGTGGCATGCACATTTATCCTTAAATGGAAGAAGAATATAGTACTTAGAGGATAAATCGAATATGTTTTTAAGCTACTGAAAATAAAAGCAAATCATGCTAATTAATTAATTTGTCATACATAAGCCAATAGCAAGCAGTTTAGTTCTATTAGTTTCAATTGCATTACACCAGATTTTAACAGAGAAATGTTTAGAAATTCCAATGACTCTTACAATTACCATATATTTATATTTAAATATCTTTTAGCATTTGTCCTAAGTTGTTTGTTATTCAGTGAGCAAAGCTCATGGTTATTGCATTGCAAATTCAATAAATAAAAGTTTAGAATATTTAATAAAATTTCCTGATAAAAAGTATGAGAGTAGATTAATAATGAAAAATGCAGAATGAGATTTTTTCATCATAGCTGGAAGATTAAGGAATTAATTTTACAGACCATGAAATGGAGATAACTTCCCCACCGTATTGTTAACCAATGCTTAGATCAGTATAATCAACTATGTTATTCTGAGCATGTCTATTATCTTGTTTAGTGACACTAAATAGGCTTTTCCATCAGTTCATTAGGTTAATGTAATTCAATAAATAATATCTAAGTAAGAAGTAGATGACATCATGTGATGATTCCTTGATAAAATGCCTTATTTTATTAAGCAAATACATCAACAAATCTGAAGCTAATATAAGTATAATTTTGTTAGCTACATTTTTTACAAGTTACACAGTATATTAGCATGCTGCCATCAATACAGAACGTGACCATTGTAGTGAATGGAAAATAAGTGGGATATTTAGAACACGATGTTTCCCAGATAGATCTTTCTCAATGAATGCTAAATTGTGATTCAAAGTATGGATTATGTTACCTTAAAAATTAAAATCTTGGTTTTTAAACATAGTCAGATTATATATAAAAACCACCCACCACACTGTCAAAATATATTGTTATATAGATATCAGCATATGATGGGGAACCAATACATTAACTTCTGTTTAAGACAATATTATACCAGTTTTGCCTTTGGCAATGTATGGAGCTTTCTGTCATTAAAAAGTTGTCTTCAGCACTGTAGAAAATATTTGCACTTTGACACATTTAAAGTCATGCTAGAAAAATGGATGAATAGAATATGTGTGCAACAGAGTAAAGGACTGCTAAAATACCTCCTTGGCTCACCTCTGAGATTTTATTTAATTGAATACCATTGACAAAAAAAACAAAACAAAACAGAACAAATAAACAAAACAAAACAAAACACAGCATGTATTCAGAGGCCAGAGAAAAATAAATATTGGGATTAGTGTCACCATTGTTCATTTACCTAGTTTCTCATTTCCCCGGAAAGTGGTTCTCAAATTCCAGGCTGTTCTTTTTATGATGGATGTAGCTAATAACAGGTGTGATGTTCAATATTCTTTCTTGGAATTAGACTTAACTGCTGCTAGTCCCCATCTTCATTTGATTGCTCCACAGATTAATTCAAAAATGATCTTTCACAGTTTTAAAGCATCATAAGGAAATGTCAGACATATGATCTCACTCCTGATCTCAACTCTGTGTTTGTCCCAGTACTCCCTATCTGTCTTCAAGATGTAAATACAAATTTATCTATTATTGTTTTTGCAGAAGTCTCAAACACTTCAGCCTTCAATGAAAAGTAGACTTACATCTAATCCTACAGACACACCACATGATTTGCCAGAGTAAAATATTATACAAAATTCTGTGAGAATTTCTCCAAACAGAGCTTAATCCTTCCATTTGAGAGAGATAATTGGCAGAAATCTTTCAATGTTCTGCATTTTAGCTTTACTGTGTGATTTTTTTTGAATATTGATTATATAATTACTAAAAATTATTTGTTCACAAATTAGATGTTTTCTACAAGGCAGATAGTATTATGTTGTTCTTTAATACTATGTGTTTCAATAACATTTCTCATTTTTCCACCTAGTCTGTCTTTGACTTTCACCCATTCAAGAGTGGTAGTGAAGTAAGAACTGTCCTAGCCTACTATAAGTACACAGTAAATCTTCATTGTATGTACTATACTAAACTGCTTGCTTTACAGTACAGCAGGGGACATTGCTTTAATATGCTGTAGTTTTGAGTTAGCTTTGGCTATTTATTATTAGATTTTTAATGGTGTCAGATTCAAGTATTATCCTTATCAAGAACTTGTTTGTATTATTTCAGATCCTTTCTTTACAAGAAAAATGTTATTTTTTTTATTTTTTAAAACTCCAAACTCTTATTAGACCATTCATTATTTTTTCTTCTCTCTCAGCAAATTGAATGCAATATTATATTATCTGAGAAAAATAACTGATTAAACAGTTCCCAGCTCAATGCCACCATTCTTAATTTCATAAAATGATGATGATCCAGGAGAGTATACTGATTAAAAAGAAGATCAACTGAGTCAGATTGTCTGAAATTAAAACTTTCCTTCACATTTTACCAATTTGTGATATTATAGAGGTTTCAGTTTCCTATTATATAGGATAGAGATAAGAATTGTAACTAAATAAAAGACTTTTAAGAAGTCGATGAGTAATCCCTGTAAAATGATTAGCACAATGTCTGGCACTTATTAAGTATTCAATGCACATTGATTGGGCTTCACATATATTAATGCATGTTGCTATTCTACACCTGTATTTAGGAAACTCTCTAGTCTTTCAATAACCAAATGTAAATCACCGTATAGTTAAAATCACAAATGCATTCTATAATAATATATTGTATTTAACAAATAAATACGATAAAATTTTGAGCCATTTCTTTTATAAGAAAATCATTAAGACATGCTATCTTTAAAGTATTGTGAATATGGGGATAAGAAGACAATACAAAATATCTTTAAATGATTATCAGAGTTCCATGTGTATTAAGTTGCAGTTAGCTTAATCAAATGACCATTTTAGATATCATAACTTGGTAGAGGCTGATGAACCTTCACTTACAGTTTGGTATGGACATTGACACTGATGATGCCCCCCAAACAAAAAGAGATTATGGAAAAGTTAATAATTTATGTAGTTAAGGTCCCTGGGAAGAGCAGAAGGCCTCTCAGGAAGATCTTAAATGACAAGAGAGAGAAAGGAAAGAGACTTGCCTAGGTTTTTATTGTACAAGTTGGTGAGAGTTTGCTAACGTAGGGAGGATTTATGAGATTTGAATTTCTTGCCTCCACCAAAGGAGAAGGAAACACTAGAGCTTTCTTGCCAGTGTGTCCAGAAGTGGGGGAGAAGGGGAAAAAGGAAGGATGAGACTTAAAAGCTATCAGCAGTTAAACATCAAAAATGGAGTCAGACTCCTTATTACCAACTGTGACATTAAATTTTAGTAGAAAAATTGGCTGAGTTTAATCAACCAGGAACAGTTTCTTACATAATGTTATTCAAAAATGCCTTTGACTGATTTTGACTGGATAATCTTCAGTCAACAATTTTTAAACAATGTAATGTAATTTTAAAATCTCTAACGTGTGAAGCCAAAAACATCTTTTGTTAATTTTTATGTTATTTCTAAGCCCTTATCACATTCCACTGTATATTTTAGTTACTTGCGTTTATTGAATTGAATTCAAAAATCTCAAGAAAATAAGGGGTTGTGCATTGTATTGGTTTAAATTTATTACATGGTTTTGCATAATTCTAGTATTTAAAAAGAATTTATAAAATTAATAAATCAATTAATTATTTACTTACATAAGACCCTATCCATAGAGTTTTACTTTGACATAGCTTCCTGAAGAAAATAAATCAAAATGTGAAGCATTAAGATTACTTTTGATTAAAATCATTACTTTTATCAGTACAATAATCCTATATTTAATAGAAAAAGGCACTAACATACTTTATATGAAAAAAAAAAGTTTGAAACTACCATGTCATACAACTGAAACATTCTTAAAAAGTTAAATTATAAAGTGACAATAAATGTTAGAACTCTTAATTCAAGTAAATATATAAGAAGTGGATACTTGACTGGGTTTCATTTGCTGCCATAAAAATGCTATTCTGGATTATGTCATAATTGACTATTAAATGAATGTGTACATAACAAATTTCTAATATATGAAAGGCATTAAATAAACCTGGAATATGATGCACTGAAAAATATTGAATGAATGTGAAGACAAAAAAATTCTGAATACTTATATTCATCTCAAGAACATCATCACCTGAAAAGATTATTTTTTATCATATGAATTTCTTTCTTTTTTTTTTTTTTTGGTTGTGAGGGAGACAGAGTTTCGCTCTTGTTGCCCAAGTTGGAGTGCAGTGGTGCCATCTCGGCTCACTGCAAGCTCTGCCCACTGGGTTCAAGTGATTCTCCTGCCTCAGCCTCCCAAGTAGCTGGGATTACAGGCATGTGCCACCACGCCTGGCTGATTTTGTATTTTGAGTAGAGATGAAGTTTCTCCATGTTGGTCAGGCTTGTCTCAAACTCCTGACCTCAGATGATCCGCCCACCTTGGCCTTCCAAAGTGTTGGGATAACAGGCATGAGCCACCATGCCCATATGAATTTCTTATTTGCTAATATGAATAAGGACTACCTACTAGGCTTAAAATAATTAAAAATCAATAATAAGATATTTAGTAACAACATTTATAACATTTAAGAGAGTGTAGCTAATGTTACATAATAGGAGTTACCAGCTTAAATGCCAATATCTTCCAGGAGCAGGCAGATAATATAATTTAATGAAACAGTGTGTATGTACGCATAAGAGAGATTTCTGATGACTGAGGAGCTCAAATACATCCTTCCCATTAGCAAAACTCCAAAGTGCCCGGTACAGCCAGAACAAAAAGCACAATTGATTACTAAGGAATATTTTTAGTTTAAAGTATAATAAAGCTATAATGTTAGACAAAAGTAAACAATTACATCATTTGGGAGATGTGTAATCCAAATTATCTTATTTGGGAGAAGGTGGAGCAAGTAAAGCAAACAGAATTGTGCTTGACCTGGGATGAGAGGCTCAGGACTCTAGCTCTTCAGGGGAGATCAAGGGCATCCCCAGTTGATGGTAGAAGGAAACACCAGAATGAGGGCTCAGCATAGGCAGAATAAGCAACTGGTCTGTCCAGACTGGAGCAGTTCAGCAAACTACAGGAGAGATTTCCTCAAAAATGTAAAATCAATTCCCTACTCGTTTGTGTCTGAAGCTGAAATTTAGACAATTGCCATAGAGTTTGGGGCAAAATCAGTTATAAGAAAACAAAAAACCAAGCCAAAATATTATGAAATATATAGCATATATATTTTTGGTTACATTAAAATTAAATATCATGAAAAGCTATATATTGTTGAAAAATTATTACTCTCAAAATTTTGTACTTATCCATTCAGAGATAATAAGAATATTAAAACATCTAAAAGAAATCTGTCACAGACATGAAGTGGCAAGTTATAAAATTAACTGAGTGGAACATAAATATAAGGAATAAATGCTTAAATTAACTTCACTGATCTATTATTTAAGAAAATCTAGAGAGAATGACTTACAGGTAAAATATCTTGATTTTTAAATGTGTTCAACCGTATGGTAACTTGTTACAGCGTTTAACACAATATTCTAATAATATTCTAACAGTGTTCTTTCCAAAACAAAACAGAACAAAACCAATAACTGACTACAGGTCAGATGAGGTTCAATGTCTCAGGGTTGCTATTTTCACCATATAGATTTAAGTAGCTGATATTTCTACTGCATTATAAACAATCATTAAAGTGTATTTATTCTAAAGATGTTCCAATATTTTTACTGAAATTTGGGAAGCAATTAAGCATATTTAAGTAAGGCAACATTTTCTTAGAGTTTAACTGTTCAGCTTCTCAGAACCATAATCCATCACCCAACTGCAAGACAACAGTGAGCTGGGAGCAGCCCAATGACTAGGCCATTGTAAAGTTAATTACAACTGCGGAAGAGAAGGCTGCTATACATTTTTATTCCTTTTCTGTGTGGGCTTGAGTTTTGATTCTGACATTTCAAATTGATGGTCTGAAATCTAGTAAAATTCCATCACCATTGTCTTTTAGTAACTAAGATTATTCAATGCAATTTTAGTTGTGTAAGGCTTTTATTTTTCAACTTGAAAAATTATTTAAGTTTTTCAGGAATTTTGAAAAGATCTTTTCAAATAGTGACTTAATCGTGATCAACCAGAATTCAGCAAACCATCTTTCAATTTAACAGTCTAGAGTGTAATTAATATTGTATTTAAAGCAGGTACGTTGTAAATTTGAGTATAATTTTCTCTTTTCTATTCACATTTGTTTGTTTGTTTTTGTTTGAGACAAGGTCTTGCTCTGTTGTCCAGGCTGGAGTGTAGTGGTATGATTATAGCTCCCTGCAGCTTTGAACTCCTTGGCTTAAGCCATCCTGCTGACTCAGCTTTCCAACTAACTAGGACTACAGGTATGCACAACTCCACCTAGTTAATTTTAAAAAACCCAGTGAAACAAAACAGAGGCCTTAGAGACAATGCCACACATCTACAACCATCTGATCTTTGGCAAACCTGATGAAAACAAGCAATGGGGAAAGGATTACCTCTTTAATAAATGGTGTTGGGATAACTGACTAGCCATGTGCAGAAAATGGAAACTGGGCCCCTTCCTGACACCTTGCACTAAAATAAACTCCAGTTGGATTAAAGACTTAAAATAAGACCTAACACCATAAAAAACCCTAAAAGAAAACCTAAGCAAAACCATTCAGGACATAGGCATAGACAAGGACTTCATGGCTAAAACACGAAAAGCATTGGCAACAAAAGCCAAAATAGAGAAATGGGATCTAATTAAACTCCAGAGCTTCTACACAGCAAAAGAAATGATCATTAGACTGAACCGGCAACCAATAGAATGGGAAAAAATGTTTGCAATCTACCCATCTGATGAAGGGCTAATATCCAGAATCTACAAAGAACTAAAGCAGATTTACAAGAAAAAAACAAACAAACCCATTCAAAACTGGCAAAGGCCATGAACAGACACTTTTCAAAAGAAGACATATATGAGGCCAACAAACATATGAAAAAATGCTCATCATCACTGTTCATTAGAGAAATGCAAATCAAAACCACATTGAGATACCATCTCACACCAGTAAGAATGGTGATCATTAAACAAATCTAGAGACAACAGATGCTGGAGAGGATGTGGAGAAATAGGAACACTTTTACACAGTTGGTGGGAGTGCAAATTAGTTCAACCATTGTGGAAGACAGTGTGGCAATTCCTCAATGACCTAGAAACAGAAATTCCATTTGACCCAGCAATCCCATTACTGGGTATATATCCAAAGGATTATAAATCATTCTGTTATAAAGACACATGCACACGAATGTTCATTGCAGCACTCTTTACAATAGCAAAGACCTGGAACCAACACAAATGCCCATCAATGATAGACTGGACAAGGAAAATATGGCACATATACACCATGGAATACTATGCAGCTATAAAAAATGATGAGTCCATGTCGTTTGTAGGGACAAGGAAGAATCTGGAAACCATCATTCTCAGCAAACTGACACAAGAAAAGAAAATCAAACACCACATGTTCTCACTCCTAGGCCGGTGTTGAACAATGAGAACACATGGACACAGGGAGGGGACCATCACACACTGGGGTCTGTTGGGGGGTGCTGGGGAGGGACAGTGGGGGATAGGGAGGTCAGGGAGGGATGACATGAGAAGAAATGCCAGATATAGGTGAGGCAGCAAACCATATTGCCATGCATGTACCTATACAACAATCCTGCATGATCTGCACATGTACCCCAGAACATAAAGTACAATAAAAATATACATATTATATATATATATATATATATATATATATATATAAATTCTGTAGAAATGGATTTTCCCCTGTGTTGTCCAGACTGGTCTTGAACTCCTGACCTCAGCAATCCTACCACCTCTGTCTCCCAAAGTGCTGGTATCATAGGCATGAGCCACCATGCCCAGCCACATTTGCTTTTTTAACCTCACATGTATTTATAATATTGTACAAAATTTTTAAAATGCTCGTATATAAATAATGAGCATTTTATTCAACATTGGCAAGTATTTGCTGCATGCCATCAAGGTATGAGACAACAATCTGGACACATGAGATACTTTAATGAATAAAATAGATAAAAATTGTTGTCCAAAGAGATCAAGTGTTCTAGTAGAAGTAGAGAGACAAAAAGTTAAAGGATAAACAAATTATGTATCAGGTTGATTGGTAATATGTGCTGTGGGAAATGTGCATTTTTAAAAATAGAGAAAGGAGAAATGGTGGGTGTGGAGGATTGTGATTTTAAATAGACCAGCCAATGTATTTCTCTCTAAGAAGGTCACATTTAAAAATGGACTTGAAGGTAGTTATAAAATTAACTTTGTGGCTATCTGGGGAAAGATTATTCCAAAGAAAGTGATTAGTCAGTCAAATGGAAAAAAATGCTTCCCAGTGTTGAGGAAAAACAAGGAATCCAGAATAATTGAATTGAAATGAGCAAAAGAAATGACAATAATTTATCAGAAAAATAAAGAGAATCTGATCTGACAGGTCTTTAGAGGCCACTATGAGAACTGCCTCTCACTGTAAATGAACAATTGGTAAGTTCTGAAAAGAGAAGTGACACGTCTAAACTTAGCTAGTTAAATAAAGAAGCATACCTGCTCTGTGTTGGGTTGGAAATAGATGGCAGGAACAGAAGCTAGTGAGAAGAAACACTTAGAAGCACATTGCAGTAATCCAAGTATGAGTATTAGACCAGCATTGTAGCAGGAGGTATGATGAAAAGTCTTTGTATATCAGTTACATTTTGAAGGTATCATTAGCAGGATTTTTTAAAGTATTAGATATGGAGGACAACAGAATGAGATTGACTACTTGGTTTATGGCCTGGACAATTAGAAGGATAGAGTTTTCATTAACTGAGATAGGACAAGCTGAGAAAAGATTGGAGTGAAAATTTGCGGTTCAAATTTTGACATGTTACTTTTGGCATGTCTATTCAGGTAGAAATTTAGAATAGTTAGTTTGGTATATGTTTGGATTATTAGAAAGAGGTGAAGGTGGGAGGTATAAAATCAGAAATCGTCAATCTATATCTTACGTAGATATAGATATGGACATGTATAGTAACTGGAAAATTGATAAGGATACTGAGGACCTGAATTTAACTAGAAAGGAAGAAAGCCTGGGTAACTCTAAAATAAAGAGCTAGAAAAGAAGAGAAAGAACCAGTAACAAAGACAGAGTAAAGTTAAAGAACAACCAACAGAACAAAGAATCCTGGAAGCCAGTTACGATACTTGTGCCAAAGTGAAAAGAATGATCAATATCCACCGCTAAAGTGAGATATTATTGTTTTTTTGTTCTTGTTTCTTTGCTTGCTTTTATTGTTAATACTATTTTATTTTCTTTACTAAGTTTAGTATTTAAGTTATTGGAATTGATTCAATGTGCCTGAGAGCAAAATTGAATGGAATAATATCCAGGCTGTGTATTAAAATTCAAATAGTGTAGATAGGTTATTCATACTGACAGAAATTCAGATATAAATATAGACATATTCTGAAAATTATTGAACTTTCTAAATAAAACAATGAAATTAAGTTTAATTATATTTGGGATAATAGTTACTCAATTGATTTTAATTTAATTCTATTTTAGTTTGAAATAATCAGAGCTAATTAATTTAGTTTGGTAAGTACACACTAAGAATAAATTATCTTCAAATTTTACCAACCCCATGGTTCATGAGAATAAAGTAATAGAAACTAATCTTACTGAGGATATTGTGTGCATCTAGTAAAATAAATTTACAATCCAATAGGGTGAATATTATGATATCTATTTTTCTGAAGAATTTCAATGATTAATTTAGTTTGGTAGTAAGAAAATAACAAAATCTTGTCCATTTGGCTTCTAAATGCATTTTTCCTACTATGGATATTTCATAGATTTTTAGAAAAGTATAGAAAGTGTTAGTATCACACAGATCTGTTAATTTCCTTGATTCAGTCAGATCCTCTGATTCATGGTATTTAAGTCAGGTATAGAAAAACAATCACATACCAGTTAATATTAATTCTGCTAGCTCTGTCTTTCTTATAAAGACTACCATAAGTCAGCCATTTCACAGATCAAAGAAAGGGAGAACTTTGAAACTAACTTCATTATTTGTCAAAAAAAAAAAAAAAAAACCAGCCAAACAATATTTCACAAGCTAAAAAATTTAATGCCTTATTCTATCTAATGACAATATGACTCTCTCATATCAATTGTAGGTCTATAGCTTGCAGGTAGCTTGGTTTGTTGCAGTGGTCTTAGTATTTCAAGCATGGTAAGCCCAGGCAAGCTACATAACTACCAATTTCCTCATCTCTCCTGCCACATAATGTCTTCTTTTTTTAAACAGCCACTACATGTACAGTCAGTATAGGTCTTCTTAGAATTGATTTACTTATTGTTACTTAACCTTCTAGTGATCATAGAATAAAGTGATTATAAAAGGGCTTACTAGATGCCTAACTGTTTTTTAATTACCTCAAGCCCCTCTATATATCCTATTCATATATTTGTCTGATCTATGATGGATGAGCTTTGGCAATGGGGAAACTAATTATTTTCTAAGGTAAAACTAAAATTACCTAAATTAAAACTAAAATTAGAATCTTTCTGTTTTCTGGGTGATTGTAATCAGCAGAAACATTTCAAATAATTCTTAATAGTACTTTTTTTGTTAGCATTAAGTTAAATCTTTAATATGTGTTAGCTATTGAAAACGTTCTATTGTAGTCTTGGTCTACAAAAGCTTTACAACATAGTGATATAACAACAAATAAGTACGTGTTTATAATTTGGTATTTGCTCCTTAAAATCTCTTGGTAATAAACTAGACAAAGTTAAATTTCTCCTCTATGAATTCCACCTAGGAATCACCATGAGCATGGCATTCACTGCTTAAAGGATGAATAATTAAAGAGGAATAAAATGTTAATTCTTGGCACAGAAAATAGATAACATGCAATCTCTCAGTGAAGTTCTCATCTCTTGGTTTAAATTTTATACTCTAGGCCAAATCAAGGCCAGTTTATACGTGGCAATCTTTCAAATATTTGCAGGTGATGGTTACGATTCCCATCTCTTCTTCTCTCCCATGCTTTGAGGTGCCTATATTCTATTTTCTGGACAATCACAATCATTAGTAAGCCATCACATTCTTTTAGGTTTCTTTTCTCTACTTTTCCTTAGCTCTTTCAAAATTGTCTCAAATACAATGACTTGGAATTTCCTCAATAAAATAATAAATTTAAAAATAAATTCTCTAGTCTTCAATGCACATTTTAAACATGCTACCCATAGCTGAGCACATATTCCATAAATTGTCTCATCATGAAGGAAAAAAAAATCAGAACTACGATTTCTCATTTTGAAAAGTATACTATTAATGAAATAAGATTGATTTAGATTTTTCTATATTTATATAACATTACTGTTAACACACTTCATTTACTCTTAAATATAATCCACTGGTTGATCCCATAGTAAAGACTTGCAAAAAAAAAGTTTATTATCCACAATTATATATATATATATAATATTTTATATTCCAAATGTGTCTTATACTCTATTGATAGTTAGATATCAGTGGTCCTATAAACATTAGTCCATATTTAAGTTACTGACATGAAAAAATTTGTACCAACTTATTTTATACTTTCACTACATTGTAGGTCCAAATTCATACAGTAGTTTCTGAACTGCTTATTCCCTGAGTGAATCATGTTTTACATTTAAAAGTGTAAAACATTTTGCTATAAATGAGATCAGATCTGTCTCTAGGAATTAAATAAAATGAAATGTATTTTATAAATACTAGTTTATTTCATAAAAATACAAAAATATAAATATACATTTATAAAAATATGAATGAATTAACACAGACATTCTTCAACTAAATAAATATGGCAGTAATAAGTCATTCCTATTTCATTAGGGTTATATCTTTTCCATATTAATTTACAAAGCAGTTGCACAATGTTTAATAGTAAAGGTGACTGAAAGTCAGTTAAGAAAACATTTATAAATTATCATACCTAAGAAAAGGCACAAAAAGCCTTTTAAGTATTTTTATTGATTATTGATGTGATATATTTTCCTTCCGAGATTGTTAGGCAAAGAGGGTGAACTGGTTATTACTTTTTAAAAAATCTATGTCATTCATATTCATTCACAAAAACTTACTGATTAAGCAAGTCCCTACTAAGACAACACCTATGTATTGTTTGTAATTTCAATTTTTTGGAAAATTTCCTTCCAGGTTGATTATTCTGGCCGCTGAATCTAATAACATAGACAGTACTTCCACTAATATTGATCAAGTCAAACAATCCTCCTACTCTCGGTCACTATCATCGCCCCCGTACATATCAGCAAGTTTTTTAAAACGAGGCCCCCAGTCACTGAGGTAATCGTAATCTTGGTTACAATCAACTGTGAGAGATTCTAAAGAACTGAGTGAATCTGCTATGGAATCATTCCCTTCATAGGCATATGTTGCCAGTGAATCGTACGGAGGTGCACTTGGGTCTGCGTCATTTTCTTTTAATCTTCGATGGATAAAATCTTGTACATCAATATTTTCCCACAGAGGCACAGTCCTCCTGATCTGAAAAATCGTTTCAGGCATTACATCCCGTCTAAGTTTACTGTCTTCTCTCGCCTCTGGATTCCTTAATGTGCCAATGTCAAAAGCTTGGGTATCTTCTTCCCCGCCACCTTCATCATTGTAGGTCACAATGTTGTCCCGGACGTCGTCTTTTGAAATTATCAGAGGTTCCTTTTTTCTTTGCCTCTTTAATGCAGCAAACAGCACGACTAAAACTGTTAATAAGAAATGAGAAAACAGTGAGATTTCATGAGTCAGGATAAAATAGAGTACACTTCTGTGTGTGAAATTTGTTTGGTGCAGGAGATATTAAGATCGATTGAACAAAAAGAATTAACTACCCTGTACAAATACAGAGTTCCTCACGGCAATAACTGGATGTACTGTATTGATAAAGGAGCAGATATTGCCATGCCATTAATTTACGGTCAAAACATACTCTCCTATGAACCTCTGGTATTGAAAAAGCTTTATTCAAGTACAATTACTATATGTGTCCAACTGTAATTGCCTGATACCTCAGCGGTCTTTACAAATGGGTACTTGCTTCAAATACAAAAATGCTAAAATTCTAATCATAATGATACTGATCATTCCTTTCACTTTGGCACAAATATAATTTCTTAACGATTCAAGGGAATTTATGCAAAACATTACACATATATAGATACATATATACTTGTATATGCATTATATTCATATGTGTGTACATACAGATACACATGAATATGTACAAATCACTGATTTCATCACTTCGCATATGGCCTATGTTTAACTAAATTCCTTTAGTGGTCTAATTTTTCAGGGGGCTTAGAAAGATGAAATATAACTCTAAAAGTTACAACATAAAATTCAAACTCAAACTCATCTTTAACTTATCTTTAAAAACGTCTCAGATCATATCTTGTTAATGAGGACTTCCTTTGACACACACGGTCTGGTTTCAGCTTTTGGAATGAAATGTTAATTGCATTGCCTCTACTTGCTGTATTATTTTTATTGTTTACAAGCCTATGTTACAAAGTTAACTGTGAACTTCCCTTCATATAATGTATTTTCTTATTTCTCATTATAATACCGGAATTCAAATTACTATGTATATTGGAAGATGAACCTTTTCCTAATAAGTGCATGTTGCAATTAATAAGATTCATTTTAAAAGAAGCCAACATAATTTTCAAAATATAAATTTTCCATTAAAAATTGAACAAGACCATACATTTGCATATAAGAAATGTGAGAACAATCTCAAGAAAATATCTCCAAAACACACTTCAACATTACCAGGGAATAATACAAACTAGGTTTCCTTTACCTTAGGGCATTGAATTATTTGCCAGTGTTATGTATGCTTCACAAAAAATAAGAAAAGATTGGCTGAAGAAGCTATTTTTCCTTTTCTCAATTTTTACATTCAGATTAAATAAAGTATATTCATTGTCATTGAGACTACACTTCAACATGGCCCCTGAGGCCCCTTTAACTACACTAAAGCCCTGTTCAGTGATATTTTCATATTGGCCAGTACACTTTTCTCAGCTCTTCCTAACTTATAGAAAGATTTTACAAAAGATAATTAAAAGTGTCTGTAGTTAACCTCCACAGAATGGGCTTTGGGAGCTGAACTATATTCAGGATCATCTTAGAGACATTTACAACAAACAAACAAAGAAACAAAAAAAACCTCTGCAGTAAAAATGAGACCTCTGTACTTTCCTTTTAAAAGATGGACATAAGATTAATTAAGTCCAACATGGATCTGACATCCACCAAATTTGAGTCATGCACTAGAAGAGATTTCTTTCTAAATTTAATATTAAATAAATTTCTAAGTTCTCTACTTTTTATCAATAAAATTACAAGAGTTTTTTAGCTAATAAACATTTACTAATTCCCACAAATGGTCCTTAGAATCTGTTCTGAGCTTTTTCTTTTCTACCAGATTAAAATTATCGGATCATCTCTTAGATTGAGTTTATTAATCTCGGGCATGTGAAATGAATTCAGAAAGAATAGGATAGGAAATGAAAAAAGAGCATCATTATTTTCATCCATCTGCAACTCAAATTTAGCATTTCTTTCCAATAGGAATATTGGCACATATTATGGTGATAGTGGCAGTGTGTGTGACAGATACTTTATATTGCGTTACAGTTTGACAGATGAATCCAACCATAGTTAGACTTGCTCCAGAACATGGCATGCATGATTTGAAAAGCAAGCACGTTTTTCTTTGTGTTTTTTGTTTCATTTATATAAGCATATTTCCTTTTTGTCTTACATTTTCTACTCCTATAAATTTAAATCATCATTCTGGCTAGGTCCTTCATCGGAGTGCCAAAAGTGTCCCTAGAACCAAAAAGTTTAAAAAAGTCCTGCCCTAGGTTTCAATCTTCCACCTTGCCTTGTAAAATAGATACAAATTAAGAGTTGCATTTCTTCAAAATGTATGAAAGTACATCTAAAATATTATTGTCAATGTTACCATCTTATAAAAGGCGAACTCTCTTAACTATAGAAATGCAATAACTATGTCCAGTCGTTACCATAAAGACTCAAAATAACAGTAACCCGCTTTTGTAACTTTGAAAATATAAATTTCTGAATTAGAAGCAATTATAACTACAATAATAGAAAATCACTTCACATTTGGGCAATGATCTGGGAGAGTGCAAAATAAGAAATTAGTGCTTTCTACATTGCTCAAGGAACAAAGGTGGCTGAATTTGCAGAATATAAGAAGAGACCTTCTAGGATTTCTGCATAGAGAAAAACAGTATCAAATTTAGTTCGACAATGTTAAAATACCTAAACTTGTTTGGAGGAATGCTTTTGATTCCCTGTGTATGCATGACTGTCTTTGTGTGTGTGTGTACATTACATTAATATAGAAATTTTTTAAATGATCTAACAATAAGCATATTTTCACGTTGTTCTCGATTAAGAAAGTGGAACTGCCTTCGCAAAGAAAACAACGTAAAATCAGTAGCACTTAGCTAAAAGGCTAAGTCAAATTTTTATCTCCGTAGGGATACAAAAATATTTTACCCAGGATTTGAACTCTCTAGCAGTAGGTGGGGATTGAAACTCCTGATGGCAGCAGTTTGTTTGTTCTAAACCACACTGAGAAAATATTTTTCTTAATAGTTGGATCATCTTAACTGAAACAAATGTTTTTCCCTTACTTTCAGCAGTCCCCTACTGAAGTCCTGCAAGGATATCTGGCCAAAGGGATTTCATCCAGATAGTTTGAAAGGATTTGCAGAAAAAAGGAGCCAGCACATATGAGCATTAGAACATAAATTTGGCTAGCTCTCCTGCCCTAAGCATAAGCATTTGGACTGAATATTTGATGGAAACAATTTTTTTTGGAATGTTTGCCAGTGGAACAACTGTCTAATTGAATTAAATCATTGTCCTGTTAGTGCATGCTCAAATGAAACATTTGCTGTTGGAACATGACTTCATTTAGAAAGTATTGCAGGGCTAGATGTGACCACAGTGACACAGTGATATTTTTAAAATCAAATTTTAACTTTTTGATTTAGTATGTCACACCAATATATAACAACTTATATAGGGGAAAAATTGTGACAATTTTAATGCATTTGCATGTTAGATATCTGATATAGATAACTCAGAATTTGTTAGTAACTGTTATTTGTAAGGGTAAAGTAGTCTTTGGTTTGAGAATAATAGAAAGGAAAACTCTATAGTAGAGTAATATGTTTGAATGCTAGCTAAAATCTTTTCTAAATGAGTGACTTGGAGAAAATTATGTAGACTTTCTACAGAAAAAAAATATTCACGACCCAGCGCAATGACTCACACCTGCAATCCAAGCACTTTGGGAGACCGAGGTGGGCAAATCATGAGGGCAGGAGTTTGAGACCAGCCTGGCTAACATGGTGAAATCCCATCTCTACCAAAAAATGCAAAAAACTAGCTGAGCATAGAGGCGGGCACCTGTAATCCCAGCTACTCGGGAGGCTGAGGCAGGAGAATCCCTTGAACCCAGGAGGTGGAGGTTACCATGAGCTGAGATTGTGCCACTGCACTCCAGCCTGGGCGACAGAGCAAGACTCTGTCTCAAAAAAGAAAAAAAGGTATTTACTTTATATGCTTGATACAAAGATGAAATCAATGAAATCAAATCTGCTTAGAACAGTGACCATAGTTAGTCAAAGATATAACAGTTAATAGTATAAAATATATTTTTAAACATATTCATGTGTATAGCATTTGTTAGATCTTTGGTTTTGGTCTCTGGAAAGCTGGGCCTATCCCCACACGCAAAACTCCTATGTTTTCCTAATTGAAAGAACAATTTTAATTAAAAGTGAAAATGTTCTATGTTTATCTATGGAGAAAAATGTTAGTGCACCATCCCTGGACAGTGAGGGAGAGATTTTTGTGAGTTAAAGGAGCATTCAGAGGGGTAGAGCTTACTAAGCAGTATGAGGACACAGAGCAGAATCGCGACGAGAGCTCCCGTGCTCAGGCCAGCTGAAAGAATCAAGGCTTCTGCAGTGCAGGATTGCATGTTTCCTTGACTATCGCAGGCACACACACGAATTGTGAGGGTGCCAGTGCTGCTTTGAATTGGATAATCGTTGTCAAAGATTAAAATGGGCAGTAGGTAGGTGCTCATTTTGTTGCGACTGTAGCCATCTTTTCGAGTCATGATCCCCGCCGTATTATCTGGGAGAGAAAAAAATGTAAAGAACCAAAAACTTCCATAACTGTTTTTAACTCTGTACCTTGAAGTCTCATAATTTTTAGTTGTAGAATTTTTTTAATACCTTTATTATCTACAATGGTGAAATTCGGATTGAGAGGAAATTCTGGCACTGGTTCAAAAAAGAATTTGTGACCTCGGGGAGGGTCATCTTTATCCATGACACTGATAGTCTGAATCAACTGAAACCAAAATAAATAAATTAATTTATTAAGCCTAAGGCAATTTTCTTGTTATTCCAAGATATCTTAAATCCATGTATTTGTGCTTTAAATACATCACAAAAACAAAGCAGTAAAACGAAATAAATGCCATTTTCAGAAAATTATGCCAACCTTTTCTTTTTTATGTTTTTGTCTTCGGTAACTTAGTCAAGAGTGAAAGACATCCATTAAGCAATGGTTTGCAAGGTATCTTAATGTATTATTGTCTTATACCTGACCACCTTAAACAAAAATTCAATTCCTCCAATACCTATCCTCTTTTGATATTGGTGAAAGGAACAGTCCATTTTATTAGTAATTGATGAGATATCTGTTACATTCACTAGAAAATAATTCTTCAAAGGATGAGTACATGGAAGATGCATTTTTAAAAACATCAAATGCTTAGCACAGTCACCCCTATATATTAACAATATTGTTAATAGATTTTTAAAATAATACATGAATTTGTCAGGTACTATCAGAAATAAAATGATTTTGAAGCTATGGGCAACATTACTACAATTACAGTATTGTATTCGAATTGCTTGCTTTTCTTTGAATGATATTTGCAAAGACAGATATACAAAGAAATGCTTTTAAGGTTTTGTAAAATCAATGTTGAAGTTTCAAAATTAGAGCACGTTTGACTGAGCTAGTGTAAGTAAATAAGAAGTGTGCCCTAATGGAATAAGGAACAGCTAACTATGGGTTGGGCAGAAAAATCTCACTGAGCATTTTATAGTAGAAAAAGCACTGAGCTACGCATTGGGGTCTGTGCCAGCTGTGTGATTTGAAATCACAGTCATTTAATTACCCTGACTTTTAACTTTCTCTTCTACAAAAACAAACAGGTATCATAGTCTAACATTATATGGTGAACAGTTACTGAAATTCACAATAGTTTAAGCTTTCCATTGTTTCATTGCATGTCTTTTATCACCATACTAACCTACATACTCACTAGTCAGTACTGTTTTTCACTTTAATTTTATATTAACTATAATTTCATCATTTTTAGCAGTGATATGTAACTGTATTCTTAATAAAGTGCTTTTGAAAATGCACAATTATTAATAAAAACTTAATAAACTTTCCTCCTAAGAAAATTGGAACATAATATCTAATATTTTTGCTCAACCTCTTGTTCCTAAGTAACAATAACAAGTTTAACTTTTAGTAATAATTTAAATCATAAAAAGATTAGTCTTTTAATTATATGATATTTGAGTTCTTGAAATTATTAGATGGGCCTTGTGTAAGTATATTTTATGAAGTTATACTCAAAATCTCTTCTACGTTTAACCTTGTGGGCAATAATATATATTAATTAGTTAATGTCAGTTATACTTTTTATAAAATATTAGCATATATAAAAAGCTCACCTGAATCAGTAAATCAATAAAAGGCAAGCATACTAATAGATAAGTAAGGAAAGAACATTTATAGGTGACTGTAGGTTGACTTGTGTTCCCCAGAAAGATCTGTTGAAGTCCTAAATCCCAGTACATATGATGTGGCTTATTGGAAACAGGCTCTTTGCAAATAAAATCCAGTTAAAATAAGATCATTCTAAATTAGGGAGAACTCTAATTTAATGACTGGAGTCCTCATATGAGGAAGCAAATTTGGACACAGAAACAGATACAGGAAGAATGCCATGAAATGATGGAGACAGCGATTGGAGCAGTTGGGGTCCACAAGCCAAGGGATGTCAAGGATCCTGGCAAGCACATGAAGCCAGAGAGTGCCAAGGCAGGGTAGTCTCCTAGGGCCTCTAGATAGAACATAGCCCTGTTGCACATTGATTTTATACTTCCAGCCTCCAAAACTATGAGAAATGGAATTCTGTGTTTTAAGTCATTCTGCTTGTGGTAATTTGTCATGGCAGCCCTTGGAAACTAATGCAGCTATAAATTATTTTTAAGGCCACATGTTTATGAAAAGACAAAAAAAGAGTTTAGCCTTAATGAATTTGAAAGAATTCACACTAAAAGTGTTATGAGAAATTTACATACTGGCAGACATTTAAAATCTAGAATTGCTAAGTATATAGGCAATCATACATATTTGGTGGGAAAATCACCTAGTTTATGACAGATTTGGAAATGTATTTGGGGACATTTATTAATATTTATAGATACAATTTAATTACTCCTACTTTGAGAATTATATCATCAAAGGAAAGTAATACCAGGTGGTAAACAAGCATAATGTACTACAATGCTTATTATGGTACTACCTGCTAGGGTAACATTGTGTTGATAAACCAAATTTTCATTAAGAAGGAAGTAACTGAATAAGTAATATGTAACTATGCTATGAAAATTAAGCGTCAAATTAAAAATAATTATTTACTAAACTGAGATGCTCATTATAAATTGAAAACTGAAAAAGAAAAGCAATTTTTTGTGCAAATAGCTATGTAATAATTCCATGTTATTACCAATAAAAATCTCATTTGTATTTTTGTGTATGTAGGTGGAATGTGCTATGTATCTCTGTCTTAGTCAGCTGGGCTGCCATAACAATCCCACACACTCAATGGCTTAAATAACAGAAATGCATTTTCACATACTTCTGGAGGATGTAAGGGTTGAGCTCAAGATGCTAGCATTGTTGGCTTTTGGTGAGGGTTTGCAAATATTAATAGCTGGCTTCTTCCTGAATGCTCTCACATAGTTTTTTGCTAGTCCATGAATTCAGGGACAGGAAGAAAGAGAGAGCATGAGATCTTTTTTCTCTTCTTAGTATGCTTAATCCCATCAGATCAGGCTCAATCCCTTTATGACTTCACTTCATCTTAATTACTTCTTGGAAACACATTTCCAAATACAAGACACTAGGGTTACATTTTCAAAATGTGAATTTGGAAGAGGACCACAAATACTCAGTTTATAATATTCTCTATTGGAATAGAAGAAAGACTGTATTTCAGTTTATCTTCTAATTTAGACATGATGGAATTATAGATGATTCTGAACATCTACCTATTTTTTTCTTTAAAGTAATTAACTGGTTAAATTACCATTGGTAAAAATTATGCAGTTATTGTTATTGAAAAATACTATATTTTTGTCAAAAATAAGCATATTCTGCATTTAGAATTACTTTCTATACATCTGAAAGAATTACTTCTTAAGACTTCCTAATTTTTTTACAAACAAATCTACTTCATTTCAGTGATATGAAACTTTAAAACTTATAAAATATCACTCAAATCAAAATCTCCTAAAACTATTAAAAGTGGCAAAATTTAATCAAGAAAACAATTATTATGATTACCTTTACAGTAACATAAAACAATTTCACTTTCATACTTCATGTTTTATTTAATAGTGTATTTTCATTCTGTTAGTGAATATAACTCAGCGTTAGCATAATTATGAAAGCAGGTAACAGCTTCTACATATGTGATATTCATGATAAACCTAGTATATAAATTAAAACATATGTTATAATATTCCCTACTATATTATGTATTCCACCATAAAAGCATTTTTAAAATCACCTTTTTAAAATCTCTGTGAGTTCTTTGGTAAGGATAAATAAATGGTGGACAAGAAGTGTGGACAATAATTTGCACGAAAGAAATCCTGAAAATAAAGCGATGAATTGTCATTTGACTTCATAAAGAAAAAATATATTCTTTTAAGTTTTTAAATGATTTTATTTACCTGCCCAGGTTTTGCATTTTCACAAACAAATGTTTCATAATACATGGCAAATTCCGGAGCATGGTCATTTATATCCAGAATTCTGATGAAGACGGGAATGTGGCTACTTTGTTTTGGGTTATCTGCAACGATAACATGTGTAAGATTTCAGTCTCATTTACAGAGAAGCAGTGAAACCACTCACCCATTTGTAGCTTAGCAACAGATCTTTTTGTGGTGTGCACTTTCTCAATTGGGCTGCTGATGAATATCTCAGCTCTCTTACATGGTCCAAATGAAAAGCACAATCAAATTGAGGAAAATGTAATTGAGAATGAAGTATTACTTGTAATAATTTTCTTAGATTATTTTTATGATGTTAAATTATATTTCTCTCCCATAGAAGGTGTAAAAGAATATCAAATTTGAAAGGAATGAATTATTTGATAATCCTTAAAAATAATTTAGAAATGTGTTGACATTCTAAACCATTTCTCTAAGATCTTGCTAAGGATACAATCACAGCACTCAAGAAAATGAGTCCAGCTGGTGCTATTATTTTACCTCTTTGATGAAAGACAGTGTGTTCAGGTGGAGGTAGCTCCGACTTACTTATTTCTGTGGCTGTAACAGTGATGTTATGCCAAGGAGATGATTCCCGGTCAAGGGCTTTCAAAGTGAAAATAGAGCCATTTTCCGAGTGGATGCCGAAAATACGGTCCATATCAGTATGCCGATCAACAGAGTATCTGACAGAAGAGAGACTCATAAATCCATGCATTCTTCTAAGGTTATTAGTTCTACTGTTTCTTGAAATTATAGGTAATTTCCACAATGATCTGACAAAGACGTGAAATGTAAAATAACAACTTTCTTGAATTTTTATTTTATAGAATTGTTATTTGAGCAATTTCATGTATTTGACTCTTTCCACTTACAATTCCATGATTACGTGTACCTTAGAGCCATTATTTATACACACAAATCTGGGTGGCAGCTGGTAAAGTGAGTTCTTAAATACCACTTGATTCACTTATCATAGGCCGACTGCAGTGCTTGAGACACATGAAACAGTAATGTTAAACTTGATTGAGTCGATCATAATGAATAAATCAAAAGTATGTTAAAAAAATTCATAACTGTGTCCAGAGTCCTCTATAAGTGAATAAAGAGAAGGCTATTATAAAATACATAGCTCATGAATGGCTTTTTATTCAAGAAACATCCAGCTGAATCCAGGCCATTCTTCCATCTATCCCTCCAACTTATTTCATCGAAATGAAATGTCATATCAGCAGAGAGTTCTGTAACTTTCTCATTAGGGCTGTATTTGGGAGACGTCATTGTAGCTTTGTATCACTCTGCAGTTGGCAAAATAATATCTCCTCTCCCTAAGATGTCTATACCCTCTAATCCCCAGAACCTGTGAAGGTGTTGTCTTACACCTCAAAAGTAACTTTGCAGATGTGATTAAGGTTAAAAACACTGATACAGGGGATTATCCCTGATTATCAAGATGTACCTGGTTTAATCCTATGAGCCCTTACAAGTGGAAGGGGAAGGCCGGGCATGGTGGCTCAAGCCTGTAATCCCAGCACTTTGGGAGGCCACCGAGGGAAGATCACTTGAGGTCAGGAGTTCCAGACCAGCCTGGCCAACATGGAGAAAACCCATGTCTACTACAAAATTAGCGGGGTGTGGTGGCAGGCCCCTATAGTCTCAGCTACTCCAGAGGTTGCCGCAGGAGAACTGCTTGAACCTGGGAGGCGGAGGTTGCAGTGAGCTGAGACAGCACCACGACACTCTAGCCTGGGTGACAGAACAAGACTCCGTCTCAAAAACAAACAAACAAACAAAAAATGGAGTGGAAAAGCAGGAAATTGGTTTAGAGAGATGAAACAGTAGAGAAAAACAGAAGAGATTTGAAGAATGAGAAGTTAATTGACCCATTGCTGCTGGCTTTAACGCTGAAGGAAAGGAGTCACAAACCAATAAACAATAAACGAAGGCAGCTTCTAGAAACTGGGGATGGTCCTTAAGCTGACAGCCAGTAAGGAAACAGGGACCTTGCACACACGACTGCAGGGAAGCTGACTGATAACAACCTGAATGATCATCAAACGACTCCCTGGCTGGAATCTGCAGAAAGAAAATGCTCTGCTCACACCAGCACCTTGACTTTGGCCCAGTGAGACTCATACTGGACTTCTGACCTACAGAAGTTCACACCTATCTGTAAGATAACACATTTATAGTGTATATATTTTTTTTTTTGTGGCAGCAATAGAAATCTAATATATACTTAAAAGATAAATTTTAGAAAAGATTAATTTATATGACAGTCAGTCCTTCAGTTACATTAGACCATGTTATGCCGTACTAGCTAATTTTTACATCTTTTTGAGATTTCTGTTGCAGAGCCTTTAATTGAGCCATATCAGAAAGTGAGTGCTTGTCAAATGTTAACAATTAGGTGAATCACATACGAATGAGTTTGATTCAATAGCTCAGGGGTGGGAGCTGGGATTGTGCATTTCTAACAAACTCTTAGATGAATCCTATGCTGTAGCTCCACAGATTAGGTTTTAATATAGCAGTTTTAGACTATGAGATAAAGTGATTAGAATAAGAACAGAAACAGGAAAAGTGATGAAGGACAATTAACAGGTTAATCAGCCCCTGCTGTAGTCCTCATTTTTCTTGATATCTTATTAAAGGCATCTTATCTTATTATGAACTTCTTTTTGATCAAGTGAATTGGAAAGTCACAGTTCCCATTACAAATCTTTAATATATTAATGCTTTGGCACTGACTTTGGCAAACATAATTGATAGATATATAGGTTTTGAAACATTATGAAGTATTGGCAATTTTTAAATTATTGGGTGAACAGACATTAACCTCAACTGCATTTTTTTTGTTTAAATTATTTATTAAAGGACAACCTTATTTATTATTATTTTTTTTTTATGGAGTTTTGCTCTTGTTGCCCAGGCCGGAGTACAATGGCACGATCTCAGCTCACCACAACATTGCCCTCCAGGTTCAAGTGATTCTCGTGCCTCAGCCTCCCGAGTATCTTGGATTGCAGACATGCACCACCTTGCTCAGCTAATTTTGCATTTTTAGTAGAGACAGGGTTTCTCCATGTTGGTCAGGCCAGTCTAGAACTCCTGGCCTCAAGTGATCCGCCTGCCTTGGCCTCCCAAAGTGCTGGGATTACAGGCCTGAGGCACCATGCCCAGCCAGGACATAACTGTTTAATCTATTGTTTGAGAATTATGCTGAACCTAAGGGATCTATTTAGTAAACTTGTGTCTGATCATAATTTTAACAATTTAATACAGTACATGAAAATGCTTGCTTAATTTACTTTCTGCTATATTTTATAAAATAATATTGCAGAGTCACAGATACTGCTTCAAAGAGAGCATTTGGGCCTTGGAAAAAAGTTATTGGGTGTCATCTCAATGGTGGAATGGCTAAAAAACTTCATATAGTTGGTCTCAGGTTCTACCTCACTCCCAGTACATGGCAATAGTTCAGTCAGCTTCCTTTTGTCATTCAGTAGGATTCTGCAATCCACAACAGAACTATATGGAAATGGTTGTATTCCCTCAAGATGTTCAGTAATCATTATTGTAATCTTTCCACAAGGTGTTATAAAAAGAATTTAGGCACTTAAAATACAATCATTTATGCCAGGCGCAGTGGCTCACACCTGTAATCCCAGCACTTTGGAAGGCCAAAGTGGTCGGATCATGTCAAGAGATCGAAACCGTCCTGATCAATATGTGAAACCCCATCTCTACAAAAAATACAAAAATTAACTGGGTGTGGTGGCAGGCGCCTGTAGTCTCAGCTACTCAGGAGGCTGAGGCAGGGAATCGCTTGAACCCAGGAAGTGGAAGTTGCAGTGAGCCGAGATCACACCACTTCATTTCAGCCTGGTGACAGAGGCTTCTGCTTCCAGAAATGTTTTATTTTATTTTGCTGTCTTCTGGAAGCAGAAGTTATGTTGGCTTTTAGCTAACAATTGTTTATCAGACTATTATCAGAGATAGATCTGATTTGTAAAATGACAATGTAGAAAAATTGAGCATGCACGTTATATTGAAATTTTCTTTTTAATCTCTATTTCCAGTTGTGCTAACATGAAACAAAATATTATGTTTCCTATCTATAGGTTTCAACTGTCTTACAATACCTGATGTAGACTTTATTGATGTTGGAACCAAATCACTATTACAAGGTTTTTGAGAGAAAAGCAAAGAAAGTCATTGGAACAATAAAAGTATATTTTTTCCTTAGCTACACAAATTCTGCTTATGAATAAAAATAAACCTAAAATGTACACAAAGAAAGTGAAAGTAAAAGAACAGAACTACATCTGTGCATTGAATTGAGCTCAATTCATAATATTCACCTGTAAATATTTCTATCGTTGGAAAGGTCAATAGTTAACCATTACCTGCTTATATCTGACTAGTTCTTGGATTTTTTCCTATTTTTTCTTTGAAGATCAGAGAGGAAATTAAATTTTCCTTTCGTGCTCATTGCTAGTTGCCCTCGAGTTTGGCCTAGATATTTCTATGATATTTCTATGATTGAGGAACAGCTAACAATTGCAACATGATAAAAGTCAAACTTTGACATATTTGTATCTTTTTTCAGGATCAAAATAGATTTGGGTTTCTGGCCACCCTACTCTTAGGTACAACCTTGAAAGGCACTGTTTTTCACGTTAAGAATCCATGAAAGAAACTCTCTAATCATACAGAAATAGCTCACTTTTAACTTTGACATTGCCAACCTCCAGGTCTATATGCAGATTTTTGTTTCCAGTGCAAACGATGTCTTGCAGTTTGTCAAAACTCAGAGATAATTTTCTTTTATTTAGCAGCCAAATTTCTATTTTCAACACAGAATAGGACATTCTGATTTACTTATTAATAATAAATACATTGGATTACCACAAATGACCAGAAAGAGCCTGATAAACCCTCCATATAGAACAAAGCTATCTCTATGTTCCAGCAGATGGCCTATTATGACAACAATATTTTATTGATCTCCTCATATTGAATTTTGGACAATAAGTTTAAAAAAGGCCATTGTCATAAATTTTTTGTATGAATACTTTCTGCAGAGACAGGATCCAATCATATAGGCATCAAATAACATGTGCAAGAGAGGACAAGAGCTCTCTTCCTGCAGAACTGAACTCTGCTTTTCATTTTTCTTGTTTACTCTTTGTGTTTTTATCTTCTACCATTAAAAGTCAAGCATGTGTCAGATATATATATTTTTTTTACCTAGCACAAATAATCTAAACTAAATTACAGACACCAGAACAAATGAGTAATATGCGAGATATGTCAAGAACACATTACTTTTTCTCTACTGGATTCCATATATTTCTTCCACTGACTAGGTCAATTTAGCTAGGATGTCATTTTATTTTCCAGCTACTGTGCTCCAGAAACATGTTTCTTATAGCTGTGACCTATCCAACCTTCATTACCTCTCAAAAATGAACAGAGTACTAGCTATACACTGACGTTATTAATTTCTTTTGAAAAAAAGTTCAAATCTTTTTTTAGTGATATTATTGTTAGATTATTATTATTTTACCTCTTGCAATAAAATCATACAAATATGAGAGAAGCTGCTCTACATAGGAATGCACTTACACATTTATTCCAGGTTATTCTGAAGTCATGGACATTTTTTTGAGGCATGATTAAATCTCTCACCAGAAAGTTTGTTTTGTTACTTTTCAATTCCACAGCAGTAGAAAAGATTTCTTTTAAAAATCATTGAACTTTAAATACGTTAAGCATAAAATAGGTGTGAAATGAGGCAACATGTTCTTTCAGTTCTTGTAAAGCTATAATCAACCCTATAACTTTGGAGATCCATGATTACTAATGAGGTGAAGCAGAGCTGACAACAGCTGCTAATTGTAACCATAATCTCATGTTGCAAGTGGCAGATGTATTTCAGAAAATATATTTGATGAACAGATTTAATCGTGGATGAGAATTAGTTCCCAATCTTTCCCTGGAAAAATGTTTCTCCGTGATGCTTATCATCGCCTATTTCTGCTCTGAGATCAGTCATCCTTCTAAATTTGATCATAGCAAACAAAACAGTCCCATGTTACAATGTCGCATTCTTGGTGAATTATTGCTCATTTTTCTTCACACTATAATTGGATATCTAAAGCTTTTTTGCATACATTTTATATGCTAACAGGAACCATCCTGTATGCTATGTTTTCAGGTATGACCTCATAAATTGGCAGAGTTGGTAGTACCAACTGAAGAATACAATTTAAGATTAATTTGGTCTCTCAACATTTGTCTTCTGCTTATAATAATTCTTGAGATGTTACAGGTGAAATTATAATGGATTATTTCCAGTACTTGAGTACCCTATACAAAACAAAGATTTCTGGAAGACTTTAAACTGAAGGGTTTTTTTGTTGTTGTTTTTTGTTTTTGAGAAAAAGTTTCATTCTTTTACCCAGGCTGGAGTGCAGTGGCATGATCTTGGCTCATTGCAACCTCTGCCTTCCAGTTTCAAGCGATTCTCCTGTCATAGCCTCCTGAGAAGTTGGGATTACAGGCGCCCACCACCAAGCCCAGCTAGTTTTTTGCATTTTCAATAGACATGGGGTTTCACCATGTTGGCCATGCTGGTCTCAAACTCCTGACTTCTTGATCTGCCTGCCTTGGCTTCCCAAAGTGCTGGGATTACAGGTGTGATTCACTGCACCCGCCCTAAATTCAACTTTTATTCAGCTGTTTTTAAATACAGGGAAGCAAGGTTGCACATTTTACTATCAGTCTTTGAATGAGAAATCATAGCCCCAGGAAATTATCAGATATAGAGAAGGTTATATATACACACACGATATACACACAAGTATATGTGCGTGTATGTATAGATTGTATATACATTTATTGATGTATGATATATGTGATATATTATTTATACAATAGAAGATTAAGAGTTTAATGACATTAGCAAATAAAATTTTAAAAATCTTTAGGCATATATATACAATGAATTAAATCACATAAAACTGAGATAGCAGACTGACAAAATGTATGAAAGATGGAATATTCAGTGGAATGCAGTAAAATATCACTAGAGTATCTATTGAGCAGGGATTCATAGTTGTCTTATGAGCTACAAAATTTCCTGTGTCATCCATGTTTTCTAAAATGAATTACTACAATTATGTAAGCATAGACACGTTAAAAAATAATTTTCTTTAACTTCCCCTTTGGCAAAGATGTATACAGGTGCTGGATTTGCCATAGTACTAAAGTAAAAAATATCAGACAAAATACATTAAATAATTCTTTACGTACTGGACGTAAGAAAACAAGACAATTATCCCTGAGAGAAAGGAAAGAAATGAGGTAATCCGTAACACTTTCCCACCGTGTTGTCTGAATAGGGATTTCATAATGCAGGATGTGGGGACACAGATGGAGTTTACCAATCTCCCTGAGTAGAGGAGATGATGCTTTAGTCCAGAGAGACTAAAGTAGCTAAAGTTTGCAGGAGGAAGTAACAGAGAGAACCACTGAAATCCAAAAAGAATCTCACTCAGCTTTTCAGCTGTGTACCTATGAGAATATGAATGGAAACAGGAAGCAAGAAATGACAGAGATAACCAATCACAAGGATTAGAGGGAGAAAAGGTATAAACTGGGAATGGTGCTAGTCATCACCAGACAAAGTAGAAAACCTCATAATTTGCAAGACGTTTCGTAGACTACTCAGAAAGGTCCTGCTTGATTAGTTGGGAAAAATTAGTCCAAGATTAAGGTTTGCTACAAAACCAAGATTCAAAAGAATTAAGCTGTTTTAAGAAAGAGCAAAACTTGATTATATTTATTAGAATGTGAAGCTATTTAGCACTGAACCTAGTAAAACTCGCAATGTCTGTAATCCAATCAGAAATTACAGAAAGAGAAAGAAGCAGAAAAATGTGAATTCAAAGAAAAATCTATTAATTAAAAATCACCCCCAATAACACCATTGACAGAATTAAATATGATATTTTAAAAGTTAATAGGCATGCTAATGAGATGCATGTTTAAAAGCATATATATATAAATATATGCCTTACTATATATAATATATACAGTATATTAAAGAACCTTTAAAGAAAAGACTACAAATCAAAGATTCAAAAATACTCTGCATGAAATTAAAGCAGCTAAGATGTTGCAGAAAAGTAATTAGTGAACTTGCAGATGAAAATGAATCTTCATTTTCATATTCATGATGGGGATGAATTAATTATTTTATTATTTTCCTTTTTGTCATTTTTGAATAGATTCAAAATGTCATTGAATAGATTCAAAATGAGAAAAAGGAAAAAAATGGAAAAGAAAAAAGAGACCCAATGAACAGTTTTATACCTTTAAGAAAAATATAATCATACTTAAATTCTTTTAATGAGAAGAGGGTAGGGCCAAACTTATTGAAGCAACAACTATCAAAAATGTTCTAAGTTTAAGAAAAGGTACACACTCAGAATTGAAGAAGCTCAATTAATTCTAAGTGAAAAAGAAATAAAGCATACTAGAGTAAGGCACATAATAAACTGCTCAAAACTAGTGACAAAATTAAAAGCATTCTGAGAAACAAGTAATGTAACAAAAATACAAACAAATTTAAGAACATGACAAAATCTCTACTGTACTGATAGGAAACACTCAATCAAAAAGTCTACGTTCAGCAAAAATTTTTAAAAAGAGTGATAACAAGCCAAAAAAGAAATAAAGTAAGAATGAAACATACTGTATTAACCCAAAGAAGGCAAACAATAAGAAAGAGGAAAGAAATAAGAGATGGAAAAATCAGAAAACAAATAGCAAAATGATAAATAAATGTAACAGTATCAATAATCACATTAAATATAAGTGGTTTAAACATTTCAGTGTAAAGTCACATAATGTTAAATAAGGTTATAAAGCAAGATCCACCTATGTGCCCATTATACAAGTAATGTTTAAACAAAAAAAAAACCCAATTTAAAAATGGAGTACATTTATTAATATCAGAATGTCATGAAAATGGCTAAAGCTATACTTAGAAGGAAATTTACATTACTATGATGTACATATCAGAAAAATACTATGTCTTGAATAAATGATCCCAGCTTGCAAGTCAAAAAGCAGAAAAGAACAAATAAAATCCCTAAATAATAAAGAGCAAAAAATAATAAAACAGAAAAATATTTTTCAAACATTTGTAAACCCCTCTCTAGTTACCTCTTCTACAGGCAGGGCATCTCTGAAAGAAAGGCAGCAGCCCCAGCCAGGGGCTTACAGATAAAACCCCTGTCTCCCTGGGACCAAGCACCTGGGGTAAGGGGCAATTGTGGGCGCAGCTTCAGCAGACTTAAACGTTCCTGCCTGAAGGCTCTGAAGAGAGCAGTGGATCTCCCAGCACAGCGCTGGAGCTCTGCTAAGAGATAGACTGCCTCCTCAAGTGAGTCCCTGACCCCTGGGCCTCCTGACTTGGAGACACCTCCCAACAGGGGTTGAAAGACACCTGATATAGAAGAGCTCTGGCTGGCATCTGGCAGGTGCCCCTCTGGGACAAAGCTTCCAGAGGAAGAAACAGGTAGTAATCTTTGTTGTTCTGTATCCTCCGCTGGTGATACTTAGGCAAACAGGGTCTGGAGCAAACTCCAGCAGACCTGCAGAAGAGTGGCCTGACTGCTAGAAGGAAAACTAACAAACAGAAAAGAATAGCCTCAAGAGCATCAAAAATGACATCCACAAAACAACCCCATCCAAAAGCTACCAACATCAAAGACAGAAGGTAGATAAATCCACAAAGATGAGGAAAAACCAGCACAAAAAGGCTGAAAATTCCAGAAGCCAGAACACCTCTTCTCCTCCAAAGGATCACAACTCCTCAAAAGCAAAGAGACAAAACTGGGTGGAGAAGGAGTTTGACAAATTGACAGAAGTAGGTTTCAGAAGGTGGGTAATAACAAACTCCTCTGAGCTAAAGGAGCATGTTCTAACCCAAAGCAAGAAAGCTAAGAACCTTGAAAAAAAGGTTAGAGGAACTGCTAACTAGAATAACCAGTTTAGAGAAGAACATAAATGACCTGATGGAGCTGAAAAACACAGCATGAAAACTTCGTGAAGCATACACAAGTATCAATAGCCAAATCAATCAGGTGGAAGAAAGAATATCACAGATAGAATACCAACTTAATGAAATAAAGCATGAAGACAAGATTACAGAAAAAAGGATGAAAAGGAATGAACAAAGCCTCCAAGAAAATGGGACTTTGTGTGAAGACCCAAACTACGTTTCATTGGTGTACCTGAAAATGATGGGGAGAATGAAACCAAGTTGGAAAACACTCTTCAGGATATCATCCAGGAGAACTTCCTCAGCCTAGCAAGACAAGCCAACATTCAAATTCAGGAAATACAGAGAACACCACAAAGATACTTCTTGAGAAGAGCAAGCCCAAGACACATCATCGTCAGATTCACCAAGGTTGAAATGAAAGAAAAAATGTTAAGGGCAGCCAGAGAGAAATGTCGGGGTTACCCACAAAGGGAAGCCCATCAGACTAACAGTGGATCTCTGTGCAGAAACTCTATAAGACAGAAAAGAGTGGGGCCAATATTCAATATTCTTATAGAAAATAATTTTCAATCCATAATTTCATATCCAGCCAAAGTAAGGTTCAAAAGCAAAGGAGAAATAAAATCCTTTCACAGACAAGCAAATGCTAACAGAATTTGTCACCACCAGGCTTGCCTTGCAAGAGCTTCTGAAGGAAACACTAAAAATGGAAAGGAAAAACTGCTACTAGCCACTGCAAAAACATAGCAAATTGTAAAGACCATCAACACTCTGAAGAAACTGCATCAACTAAGGGGCAAATAACCAGCTAACATCATAATAACAGGATCAAATTCACACACAACAATATTAACCTTAAACATTAATGGGTTAAATTACCCAATTAAAAGACACGGACTGGCAAACTAAGATGCAACACCCATCATTGTACTGTATTTATTAGACCCATCTCAGTGCAAAGACATACTTAGGCTCAAAATAAAGGGATGGAGGAATATTTATCAAACAAAAGGAAAGTAAAAAAAAAGCAGGAGTTGCAACACTAGTCTCTGATAAAACAGACTTTAAACCAACAAAGATCAAGAAAAAAACAAAGAAAAGCATTACATAATGGTAAAGGGATCGATGCAACAAGAACAGCTAGCTATCCTAAATATAAATGCACCCAATAGAGGAGCAGCCAGATTCATAAAGCAAGTTCTTACAGACCTACAAGGAGACTTAGACTCCTACACAAAAATAGTGGGAGACTTTAACACCCCACTGTCAATATTAGACAGATCACCAAGAGAGAAAATTAACAAGGATATTCAGGACTTGAACTCAGCTCCAGATCAAGCAGACCTAACAGACATCTGCAGAACTCTCCATGCCAAATCAACAGAATATACATTCTCCTTAGCACCACATCACACTTATTCTAAAATTGACCACATAATTAGAAGTAAAACACTCTTCAGCAAATGCCAAAGCATGAAAATCATAACAAACTGTCTCCTTGAACACAGTGCAATCAAATTAGAGCTCAGGATTAAGAAACTCACGCAAAACCGCACAAGATGCAAGTCTGGTTCAACATACGCAAATCAATAAATGTAATCCATCACATAGGCAGAACCAATGACAAAAACTACATGATTATCTCAATAGATGCAGAAAAGACCTTTGACAAAATTCAACAACCCTTCATGGTAAAAACTCTCAATACTCTATGTATTGATGGAACATATCTCAAAATAATAAGAGCTATTTATAACAATCCCACAGTCAATATTATACTGAATGGGCAAAAGCTGGAAGCATTTCCTTTGAAAACCAGCAAAAGACAAGGATTGTCCTCTATCACCACTCCTATTCAACATAGTATTGGAAATTCTGGCCAGGGCAATCAGACAAGAGAAAGAAAGCTAGGTATTCAAATAGGAAGATAGGAAGTCAAATAGTCTCTTTTTGCAGATGTATTGTATATTTAGAAAACCCCATTGTCTCAGCCCAAAATCTCCTTAAGCTGATAAGCAACTTCAGCAAAGTCTCAAGATTCAAAATCAATATACAAAAATCATAAGCATTTTTATACTCAAAAATATACAAACAGAGAGCCAAATCATAAGTAAACTCCCAGTCATAACTGCTACAAAGAGAATAAAATACCTAGGAATAAAACTTATAAGAGATTTCAATGATCTCTTCAAGGAGAACTACAAACCACTGCTCAAGGAAATAAGAGAGGACACAAACAAATCAAAAAATATTCAATGCTCATGGATAGGAAGAACCAATATTGTGAAAATGGCCATACTGCCCAAAGTAATTTACAGATTAAATACTACCCCCATCAAGCTACCATTGACTTTCTTCAGAGAATTGGAAAAAAAGACTTTAAATTTCATATGGAACCACAAAAGGGCCCATATAGCCAAGACATTCCTAAGCAAAAAGAATAAAACTGGAGGCATCCTGACTTTATACTTCAAGACTACAATAACCAAAACAGATATATAGACCAATGAAACAGAACAGAGGTCTCTCTCAGAAATAACGTCTCCCACCTACAATGATCTGATCTTCGACAAACCTGACAAAAGCCAGCAATGGGGAAAGGATTCCCTATTTAATAAATGGTGTTGGGAAAACTGGCTAGCCATATGCAGAAAACTGAAACTGGACCACTTTCTTATACCTTATTCAAAAATTAACTCAAGATGGATTAAAGACATAAACATAAGACCTAAAACCATAAACATTGGAAACCTAGGCAATACAATTCAGGACACAGTCGTGGGCAAAGGCTTCATGACTAAAACACCAAAAGCAACGGCAACAAAAGCCAAAATTGACAAATGGGATCTAATTAAACTAAAGAGCTTCCACACAGCAAAAGAAACTATCATCAGAGTGAACAGGCAACATACAGACTGGGAGACAATTTTTGCAATTTATCCATCTGACAAAGGACTGATATCCAGAATTTACAAGGAACTTAAACAAATTTATAAGAAAAAAAAAACATCAAAAAGTGGACAAAGAATATGAACAGATATTCTAAAATGAGTGGAGAGATATGTGTTGTTTGTGAGTTAATATACTCAATATCATTATGATATCAATTCTGCCTACATTTATCTACAGGCTCAGTAAAATCCCACTGGACTCTTTTATAGAAATTGGCATAGCAAAATGCAAGGGTCCTAGAAAAAATGACAACTGTAAAACAGAAAAAAAAAAAAATTAAATGACAAAAACAACCTCCTTTCAGGATTTTTTATAAAGCTACACAACATACGTTTTTGTAGACATAGACAAATAGTGAATTGGAGTAAAAGGATGTCCAGAGATAGATTCATACATGCAGCAAAAGTATATAAACAATTCAGTGGAGGAATGGTAGTCATTTCAACAACAAAAAAAAATGTTGAAAATAGGGCATTACCAAATACAAAAAAGAAAAGACCTTTTATCCATACCACACATCATATACAACATTCACTTAAAATGGATCATAGATCTATATTTAAATCTATATTTGTGTCTATAATATAAAATAAATACAATATTGTCTTGAATTAGGAAGTAAAATCTTCATCCATTATACAAGTTGATAAATTACATTTCATTAAAATTAAGAACTTTCATTTACTGAAAGTCGGTTTAAAGGAATGTAAATTCAAGCCATTGACTGGTAGAAAAAAAAATTGTGAAGCATGTATCAGATAAAGAATTGCATCCGGTATAACCAAATTCAATAATAAAGAAGCAACCCTTCTAACAGGCCCCTCTGCTGCAGATCTGCTGGAGTTTGCTGGAGGTCCACTCCAGACCCTGCTTGCCTGGAAATCAACTGGCAGTGCTGCAGAATAGCAAAGATTGCTGCCTGTTCCTTCCTCTGATACCAAAAGGGTACCTGCTAGCTGTCAGCCAGAGCTCTCCTATATGATGTATCTCCCAGTTAGGATGGGGTGGGGGTTAAGGGAGCCACGTGAGGAGGCAGCTTGTCCCTTAAGGGAGCTCAAGCACTGTGCTGGGGGATCTGTTGCTCCCTTCAGGGCTGCCGGGCAGGGATGTTTAAGTTTGCTGACGCAGAACCCACACTGCCCCTCTTCCCAGGTGCTCTGTCCCAGGAAGGTGGGGGCTTTATTTATAAGTTCCTGATCGACGGCTGCCTTTTTTCAGAGATTTCCTGTCCAGCATGAAGGGAGTCTAGTCACAGTCTGCCCACAGAGGCCTTGCTGAGCTGCCATCAGCTCTGCCCAGTTTCTGTGTAAACTTCCCAGAGACCTTTGTTTACACAAGCAAGTTTAGAACAGCCTGCCTGAGTCTCAGTAATGGCGAATGCCCCTACCCCCCACTGAGCTCCAATGTCCTAGGTCAAGCACAGATTGCTGTGCTGGCTGCAGGAATTTCAAGCCAGCAGATCTTAGCTTGCTGGTTTTCATGGGGATGGGACCCACGAAGCCAGAGCACTTGGCTCCCTGGCTTCAGCCCCTTTTTACAGGGGAATGAGTTGTTCTGTCTTGCTGGCATTCCAGATGCCACTGGGGTATGAGAAAAAAACAAAACAAAACAAAACAAAAAAAACTGCTGTAGCTAAAATGGCCACTCAGTTTTGTGCCGGAAACCCGGGCACTGGTGTTGTAGGCACTGGAGGGAAGCTCCTCTTCTGTGGTTTGTGAAGATTGTGGAAAAAAATACATTTATTCAGCCAACAAACATTAAAAAAAATGCTCATCATCACTGGTCATTAGTGAAATGCAAATCAAAACCACAATGAGATACCATTTCATGCCAGTTAGAACGGTGATCATTAAAAAGTCAGGAAACAACAGATGCTGGAGAGGATGTGCAGAAATAGGAATGCTTTTACACTGTTGGTGGGAGTGTAAATTATTTCAACCATTGTGGATGACAATGTGGTGATTCCTCAAGGATCTAGAACCAGAAATACCATTTGACTCAGCAATCCCATTACTGGGTATATACCCAAAGGATTATAAATCATTCTACTTTAAAGACACATGCACATGTAGCATTATTGCAGCACTATTCACAATAGCAAAGACTTGGAACCAACCCAAATACCTATCAATGGTAGACTGGATAAAGAAAATGTGGCACATATACACCATGGAATACTATGCAACTATAAAAAGGAGGAGTTCATGTCCTTTGCAGGGATATGGAAACCGTCATTCTCAGCAAACTAACACAAGAACAGAAAACCAAACACCACATGTTCCACTCATAAGTGGGAGTTAACGATGAGAACACATGAACACAGGGAGGGGAACATCACACACCAGTGCCTGTCCGGGTAGGAGGGGAGATGAATGATTGTATTAGGAGAAATAACTGATGTAGATGACAGGGTTAATGGGTGCAGCAAACCACTATGGCACATGTATACCTATATAATAAATGTGCAGGTATACCTATGTATACCTGCACATTCTGCTCATTTATCCCAGAACTTGAAGTACAATTTAAAAAAAAAAAATGTAAAAGAAAAAATTATAAAACCAAAAGTCTAGTCGAGTGGCACCTGAAACACCAGCGAGACAGAACTGCTCATTCCCCCTGAAAAGGGGGGCTAAAGCCAGGGAGCCAAGCGAGCTGCCTTGGTGGGTCCTACCCCAGGAAAACCGGCAAGCTAATCTCCACTGTCTTGAAATTCTTGCAGCCAGCACAGCAGTCTGAGCTGGACCTGGGACATTGGAGCTTTGGCGGGGGGGGGCACCTGTCATTGCTGAGGCTCCAGTAGGTGGTTTCAACATTGCCCGTGTAAACAAAGCCACTGGAAAGTTTACACAGAAGCTGGGCAGAGCCCAGCATGGCAGCTCAGGAAGACCTCTGCAGGCAGACTATTGAATAGATTCCCTTCTTGCTGGGCAGTGCGTCTCAGAAAAAAAAAAAAAAAAACAGAAGCCGTCAGGATTTACAAATGCCCATCGATGACACTGGATAAAGAAAATGTGGCACATATACATCACGGAATACTATGAAGCCATAAAAAAAGATGATTTCATGTCCTTTGCAGGGACGTGGATGAAACTGGAAACCATCATTCTCAGCAAACTGACACAGAAACAGAAAACCAGGCACCGCACGTTCTCACTCATAATTGGATGTTGAACAATGAGAACACATGGACACAGGGAGGGGAATATCACACACTGGAGCCTGGGGGGTGGGGGCTAAGGGAGGAATAGCAGGGGGAGGGAGGAATAACAGGGTGTGGGGAGAGTAGGGGGAGTAGCATTAGGAAAAAGACTTAATGTAGATGATGGGCCGGTGGATGCAGCAAACCACCACCATGGCACTTATATACCTATGTAACAAACCTGCATGATCTGCACGTGTACGCCAGAACTTAAAGTATAACAGATAAATTTTAAAAAGGAAACAATCCAGTAAAATATAAATAAGACATATATGTGAATGGACAATTCACATGTATATGGGTGGCATATAAACATGTGACAAATGTTTCAAGTCATTAGCTATGGGGGAATATTAAAACCAAAACGAAGTACTACTGCTCACTTGAATAGTTAAAATTAAAGGGATTGACTGCACTAAGCATTGGTAAGAATGTGGAGCATTTGGAACCTTCGTACATACTGGTGGAAATGTTAAAATGGTACAACTACTTTGAACAATCTGTCAGTTTCTTAAATGTTAAATATGTATCTTCTGTATGGTCAACCATTACTCTTCTAGGTATTTATTCAAGAGAAATGAAAGCCTGTAGCTATCCACATAATGATGCAAAAGTGTGTACATGTGTACTCACATACATATTTGTATAAATATAATATTCCAGGGTTGGAAACAATCCAAAATGGCAATCAATAAGTGAGTGAATATAAAACTTACTATATTTTTATATATTGAAGTGCTATTTAGCTATTAAAGGAAGAAAACTATTCATGCATTTGACAAGAATGAACACACAGAATTCATTTACATAGAATTCTAGAAAATCTAATCTATTGGCCGGGCTCAGTAGCTCATGCCTGTAATCCCAGAACTTTGGGAGGCCTAGTTGATCATCTGAGGTTGGGAGTTCAAGATCACCCTGACCAATGTGGAGAAACCCCGTCTCTATTAAAAATACAAACATTAGCTGGGCATGGTGGTGCATGCCTATAATCCCAGCTACTGGGCAGGCTGAGGCAGGAGAATTCCTCGAACCTGGAAGGCAAAGGTGATGGTGAGCCCAGATCGCACCATTGCACTCCAGCTTGGGCAACAAGAGCAAGATTTCATCTCAAAAAAAAAAAAAGAAACAAAGAAAGAAAATTGAATCTGTTGAAAGAAAGCAGATCAATGTTATAAACTTTACATTTGTGCCGTTTGCTGCAGATCAATTATACCTCAATGATGCAATTAAAAGAATGGAAATAAAACCATAGTTTTCTAAGACAACATATATAGTGTTAGTTCATGAAATTCCATTTTGTAGTCCTGGAAAATAATTGGACCAATGTCTTAGGGACAAAAGCCATGTTTTGCTTCCTACATAATTTTGCCCTTGAGAGCTTTGCTTGGTACCACTGAGATCAGCGGAAATGAAGAGCATCATATTAATTAATTCTACCTTATAATCAAGTCACAGAAAAACCACATACTGTATATTTGATAACAAATTGGATTTCTACTCAGATGTCCGCAAATTATTTGCACTCTGTCCTTGGGAAAGTTACTTGAATTTTTTTCATCTCAGTTTATTCTTCCATAAAATTGGAGTAGTGATAATTGTACCTGCCTTATTTATTGTGATGAAGCCTAAATGAGCCAATAAATATAAACTTCTAAACAGTTTCCACTTCAGATCAAGAGCAAAATACATGATGAACACTATTTTATGGAATAGTAGACAAAATAAATGTTTAAGACAGTCTAGATGTCATGAATTTGATGCTACAATTTGACTAAAGAACATATAGGTTGTTGCTTATATAAGACTTACTGAGAAGATGAAAACATTTGTTCAGTAAGAAATGCTAAAGAACTGACAGAGCTTCATGAGACCCCTGATCTGAATAAATGAACAAATACCCTTGGTGACATAGAAGGGGTATCATTCCTCTTGCGAGGTACCCAACATTTATTGAATTCCTAATATGCACATTTGCTAGATGGATGAAGAAAAAATACATGTATTATTATAAAGATTTGGTCTCATTCAGACTCAAAAATATTCAATTGTCCAGCAATGACATGGTTCATTATCTAAGTTGATATAATGCCATTGTTTACAATTTTCTGATAATGTGTGATTGCATTGAAAAAAGTTACAATCTATTACTTTTAAAATGAATGTAGAATTTCAAGCATAAACATTTGGTGCAACAAATGCTAAGGAGAAATAAAGGAACAACCAACACTGATGACTTTTTTTGAAACATGACAAAAACTATCAATAACAGACACTTATTGAGCATTTGTAGCTACTGGTATGAACAACCCCTTATCCTTCAAAAAAAAAATAGATCAATGCTTATTTCCGTCTCAATACTGCAGAAAACTTAAAAATAATTTATACTTTTATCTAATAAGCCTGCATACAAGAGACACCAACACCAAGCAGTCATATACCACTTCAATGAAACACAGATCTACATTGCTTTGGATATGATCATGCTAGTACATATACACTGATCATTGCAAAACTAGGTTACTTCTTCATTTTGTTTCAAGAGTTTTACTTTAAGCAATATGAAGATTTTAATTAAACATTTTATGTATCCTGATAAAAATTCTGCCAGAGTGAAATAATCTCCAATATTAACAAGAAGTCATGTTTCAAAAATGATGTTAAACAATATAGAAAATGCATAATTTGACACTAATAATTAATTTTTTAAAAACAGATGAGCGGTGAATCATAATGTAATAAACCGAAAGCTAATCCAAATTTTCAAGCTAATATCAGCTTTGGGCATTAACTACAGATTGAATTTATGGACTGTTTCTTAATTACAAAGGTGAACATGTTTAATAATATATTAGTCTCACCAACAAACTAAATCATCATTAAAATATATTTAGTGCAACAAATTGCTTTATGAATTAACATATTTGGATAGTCCTAAAATGAAAATTAAATAGTTATATATTCAATATTGTGATTATTAATTTGCTATGTGTAAAGGACATGAAATTAATTTAACCATTTATTTTCTCTAATTAAATTTTAAGCAAAGTAGAATTTTAGGTAATTTATTAGCCATATATTTCATAGGTTAATGTATTGTCTATCTCTTCAGCTGTCAATATTTTCCTCCACACATCCACCTATCATTATCCACCCCATGCATAAATCTCTATATGCACCAACTACATTTAAATTTCCCTTTGAACAATATATGGGATTCATTTATGTTTCTGGCATATGTGAATTCTTTAAAATGGTAAAAAACTATTTGAAATTTTGAAAGATATTATACTATACAAATTAATAATTTTATCTTTCTTATTGACTTGAATGTCATCCATTTAGCAATACTCTGTGTTTTGGGAATATAACTGACATAATATTATTCAAAATTGTTGGTATGTGTTAGGCCTTAGTGGATACAGGGAGGGGACTATCACACACCAGGGCCTGTTGTGGGGTGGGGGACTAAGGCAGGGATAGCATTATGAGAAATATCTAATATAGATGATGAGTTGATGGGTGCAGCAAACCACAGTGGCACATGTATGCCTAGGCAACAAACCTGCACATTCTGCACGTGTATCTCAGAACTTAAAGTATATATATATATGAACAATTTTCAAAAGAAAATATTTCATCATTTCTAGGAAAATATTTTTTTCTAATTTATTTATTTAGTTCATTATTTTTTTGAACTTTTATTTAACCAAGAGGGACAATGAGACAAGAACTACACCAACGATAAAGGAATTAAAATCATCGACTCTGGAGTTAAATTTCCTGGTTCTTAAACCCAGCTTTGATAATAAACATTGGGCAAATAATTTAAATACACGATGCCTCAGTTTTATTATCTCCAGAAAAAGATTACAGTACTATCTACCTTGTACCTGGAGCATATCAAAGACAGCCAAGCTAAGAATTTGTGCTCTGGAAGGGTTTGGTAGTGTTACTATGCTTGATTATACATTGTGCAACATTTTTTCCCCACATAGTTTGTAAAGAGTGAGATTATTATATTTCTAAAAACATAAAAATTTTCAAAGCACTTACTTTATTAAATTATTCCTGGCATCTGGGTCGTATGCTGTAACCTGTCCAATGATGCTGCCCTCCTTTACATCTTCATCTACTTCTATCAAGTAAGAGATTTTACTGAACACAGGAGGCTCATCTATATCTTCCACAGATATTTTGACCACAGCTGTGTCTTTGAAAGGTCCCAGGTGTAAGAATCGTGGATCAGGGTGAGTGTTGCTGGCGTCCACTCTTAAAGTGTAGAGCATTTTATTTTCAAAATCTAAATTCTGAAGTTAAATGAAAGAAATTAGCATAATTCAGAAGATATGACAATGGAAGACGATTTCAAAATTTTTTATTGCATTTTAGGTTTGGGGGTACATGGGAAGAACATGCAAGATTGTTGCATAGGTACACACATGGCAGTGTGATTTACTGCCTTCCTCCCCATCACCTGTATCTGGCATTTCTCCCCATGCTATCTCTCCCCAACTCCCCACCCCTTGCTGTCCCTCCCCTATTTCCCCACGACAGATCCGAGTGTGTGATGCTCCCCTCCCTGTGTCCACGTGTTCTCATTGTTCAACACCCACCTATGAGTGAGAACATGCGGTGTTTGATTTTCTGTTCTTGTGTCACTTTGCTGAGAATGATGGTTTCCGATTTCAAATTTTAATAGCCAGCAATCCTGATTATACCAACAATTTTGTTTAAATAACTTTCTCAATTATTGCTTCATAGGTATATAAAATAAATTTGTAAACATTTGTTCCACCATATACTTATTTATAGAGGGTTAATTTACTATAATGGAATACAGATTGAGATTGATTCTCACTTAGTAGTATACTTCAATTTTTTGGTGACAGGTAAATGAAGTATTATCTAATGTATTTATACATTATGATTGTCATTACTAATGTTATACTGTTATAGTCAGAGGAAAAATAAAACAGATGTATAGAATAAAAGTTATTTCTATTTTATTGAAAAACTTGAGCACTTGTGGAAAGTAAGATATGAATAAAAAGTGAAATAAGGACAATATGAAATGATCAATATTGAGCTGTATTATTAGATGTAAAGATTCAGAATGTTCTCCCACACTGCATTGCAAGTCGAGGCAACCAACAGGAAACACAAGGTATCTTCAGTTTTCATTTATTTAAATAGATCATCACACTTACGATGGAAGTATTTTGAAAAGTGCATGAAATAATGATAGCTACATGTCTACTTTTTCCTCTATGGAGAAATATAAAACAAGTATCTTTATCTAATTTTAATTTGACTGTTGTCTAGTGTAAGCATGAACCACTAAGGTTTATAAGTGTCAATGATGAAGACATTTAACTCGTTTGAAGTGAGATCACCACTATTTCCACTTATCTGAAGGATAGACAGCATATAAAAGATGGGAGAAAATAAATCCCAGGCTTTTCTTCCCTTTACTGAAAAGCAAAAATAAATCATAAAGCACTCAATGAAAAAATGAAGACAGCGAAAAGAAACCTGTTTGACAGTTATAATCCCTTCCTGTGTATCCTTGTCAGTGATGACATCGAACATGTCTGCACCATCTCCTTCAGCAATGCTATATTCCGTCTCTGCATTTTGCCCCACGTCAGGGTCATTGGCTTTTATCCTTCCAAGATGAGTTCCAAGAGGTACAGACTCAGGAGAATTAAATTGATACGTACCTATAAGTTAAGTAAGAGCTGTTTTGACATTTCATCTTTAGATAACAACATTATTTCATTTCCTCTACCTTTTTCACTTAAACACATTAATTTTAAATAGAGTTTTTATCATATTGAATTGTAAGCTGTCAAAAATTATATATTTATTAAGTTGGAAAAATAATTTATAACAGCAGAACACTCTCATTTTGTAAATGAGAAGTGTAAGTCCCAAAAACGGAGATTGTTTCTGCTATCGATAGTAGGCATGATATACGAATCCAGAACTTCTGACTTAAAAGAACATGAAAAACAATTTTATTTACTGCTCATCTGTGGCTTTCAAAATGGTCATCACACATTTTTTACATGTACTCAATTATTTTTTTAAAATGCATTTATTATTTTATTCTGAATCGGGAATGAAAAATAATGCCATACAGACCAATGCTTCTTTTCTTTGCCTGTTTGTTTTTAGTTTTAATATCTTTTAGCGGGGCATGGATTTTTCTATTTTTTGTATGTTCAGCCAAGCATTATATTGTATTCTGCTGTCCCTAAAAGCACTTTACTTTGTGGCTACCTATTTAAGAGACAACAGGAAAAAAAATTTTAATGTTAATGAAAGTCAGAAATATTTTTGAACATTTACACTGAGCTGCAGTCTAAATAAGGTCAAAGGGCTTATATGCTAATTTACTTAATCCTCAAAAACTAGTCCAAACAGGATCAGTTTACTTACATCATCTTCAGGGGCAGGTCTTAAGGAAATTACCCTGAAGATTTGGGAAAGGGAAAATGCAAAACTAATTCTTTCTGACTTCAAAGTCTATATTATTTCCAGTTTATTTCGTGGTTGAGAATATGAGTATATAAAACCAACTGCCTGGGTTTGAATTCTTACCACCTTGCCAGTTAGTTAAATTCTTTAAACTTTGATGTCCACATCTAAGAAATAAGAATGAAAATGACAGTAATTCATCATAGGTCTATCTTTTGGATTACATAAATTTAGCTCTGGGTCTAGTCCTTAGTATTTTATTATTACTATTACCATACTAAAGCTTTTGTTAACATTATTATAGAAAACAGAATTACAGAATGTCAAGACATTAAGAATTCATCAAGAAATATACTTTATAAAGAATTATGAATGCAGAATTTAAGTTTATGTTATTTAGGCTTATTTGTGTTCTCGGCAAACTTTATCTGTGTCATAAGAACATGTCCATCAATCAAATTTCGATAAAACATTTTAAATCTAATTGACCTGGAAAAATGTTTTACTGTATTGAGATTAGTGATATGAATTTAAATTTCAGCTTTTAACTGAATATTTTGAGATAGGGCTCCTCATATATTTATTCACTGCAACATAACAAATTTCAGCAGAGAATGGAAATCTTTTTCTGAAGGACATCAGGGAATGCAAAGCATCCATGGTTTAATGTCCACCCTAAAATGATGACAAATCAAAGAGTGTTAACTGATATAATTTTCATAACTTGGTAACAGAGCTACTACCAAACTTGAATATGTCTAGAATACCCTCACAAACATAGTAAACCATAATTCTATGGGACACTAAAAAAATACAAACATGATGCTAAATGAGTTGATCTGCATGGATGTTTTTACAATATCAAGAAGTCATTGTGTCTTATGATAATGTCCATCAGAGGCATTCAGAATCCGGGTGAACAGGTTAACTTCTCCTATGGATGTCAGCCAGATTCTCTACTTGGCCATGTTAGTGCTTAAACAATGGGTCTCAGCCAGGTGAGATTGCTTACATCTGTAATCCCAGCACTTCAGGAGGCTGAGGTGGGTGGATCATGAGGTCAAGAGATTGAGACCATTATGGCCAACATGGTGAAACCCGACTCTACTAAAAATACAAAAATTAGCCGGGCGTGGTGGCGCATACCTGTAGTCCCAGCTACTCAGGAGGGTGAGGCAAGAGAATGGCTTGAAACCCAGAATCCATTAGAATTGATTTTAAAATCAATTAGAGAAGACATTGTAAGTTTTACATGGAAACAAAGTAGCTGAAGTAAGACAAGTGAAAGACACAGGAGTTGAATGCAGATAGCCAGAGAAGAGAGCGCATAATCCTAACCATGAAGCAAATCCAGGGGAAAATTTTAAGATGGTCATAGTGAATGTTGAGAAAGGAAGTCTGGAAAACTTTGTAACACTTCAAAATTAGAAAAGTTAATTAAAAAGTTGCCAGAGAAGAGTAATACTTTGTTTTCTCCCATTACATACTCCAAAAAATGATGAAAATAATCACCATCACTCTATTTGTGGGAAATTGTGATTTTTTTTTTTTTGTAGAGGAATGGATTGTGGTTTTGCCTTTATGCATAAACCAATAGCAAAACTACTAGTACAAAGTGTGAATGTTAAGCTCTATTAGTAGTGTGTTCGAGAAGTTTTTGGACATGAGATCACTGAAACATTCCTTACTCTGTGGAAATCGAGGAGGATTGTTGTTGACATCTGTCAGCGTGATGTTGACTGTTGTGGTTCCAGAAAGGCCTCCCATCTGGCCGCCCATGTCTTTGGCCTGTATAACAACCTGGTATTGCTCTCTGTTTTCTCTGCTCATATCTGGTAATGCAGTTTTTATTATACCTTTTGAAAAAAGTTTTGCAATTAAATCACTGAATTTTAAAATTAAGCTAAACAAAACTCATTTTACAGAAGTTGATTATAACAAACATAAATGTCAGTTTATTTAAATATGTCTTTCAATCCATAATCACTTTAACATAATTCACAGAACAAGAAGAATTTTGCCATAGGCTATTGTTCATGAAATGGGTTTTGCTAAATCAATGTATTTATTTTGTTGAATACAAAAATTAACTTCAGTCAAAAATCTTTAGACAAATACAGTTGTTTAATTTTGATAATTGTCACATTCAAGTTTTGAGTATTCTCTATACTATATAATGTGCTGAATCTCTGTGAAATTTTGTATTTAAGTGTTTCAAATTTAAACCCAATGAATAAAAGTTTAAAGGGCTAAGGGTTCTAATAAGTTATTTAAATAAGAGAAAGTTTATATTTGTTTACATTCAATAACAACAGGAAACAAAAAAACATGAAACTGAATGAATAATGGTTTAAAAATATTTTTAAAACCTCTAAATTAATGTGCATTTTAATGTATTATACAATAAGAGGTCGGCCAAGATTAAATATTGTACCTGATTCTGGGTCCACTGAAAAATATGGCTGTCCTTGCAATATGCTATAGACCACTTTGGCACTATTTCCATAGTTGGCGTCATCTGCATCAGTTGCTGTCACTTGTATAACAGATGTACCTACATGAAACCCCCATCCCCAAACAGAGACATTTACATCCTTCCAAATTTGAAACAATCTTTCTTAAAAATATGTTACTGTCCGTGTTTTGTATTAGACAATGTTTTTTTTGAAGAAATTTAAATACTTCCTCAAAAAAGTTACTTTTCTTTCTCATTTCCTATAAACTTAGATGTTTCTTAATTTTTTTGTTTAAGATATCAAAATATCAAAATATATTTTATCCCTAAGATGAATGTAATGAGTCTAATTAATGTATTGTATTTTTAATTGATTGGAAATGTTTTAGGGGCAAACATTCTTAAAATGAATATAAGGCACATGAAATTTATAAGTAGTACATTTACCGCTAACTGAAAACATGCATTTAAAAAACAAATCTAACATGTTTTTATCCTGCTTGTGTTTTCCCTCTGGTATATTTGACTGTGAATAGTTAATAAAATAAAGAGACAGTTTCTATGAAGAAACAAACCAAAATGCTGTAAAATTGACCTGTAAGATATTTTTTGTTCCCAAGAAATATCTAATTATTAATGGCCTATGCCTTTCTTTTAAATATAGTTAATATGGTTAGTTATGATTACCCCTATTGATATGCTGCATAATATGGGTTATTTCCTGCACATTTGTAAATCAGTATTATGCAAAAGAAGATGTAAACTTATAATTCTGGTGCCACATGAAATATTATAATTTAACCTTGCTATCTAATTTTATATCATAAAACTTAAATTATTTTAAACTTTGTTTCAAATATTTCAAAAGATCAAAGTGCTTTAAAACCGGGAATAAACATAATAAAAGATATTGATGATATTTTAAATTAGTTTTTCTTGTATTTCTATAAAGATTCAAAGCATGGTTCTAACATCACCCTTAACTGAAGCCTATGAGGCATGCCCTTGGACAAACCTAGACTGTAGGACATTTTCAGTATATTTTACATAATTTCTAAAAGTTTGAGTCTGATTCTTACATACATTTTAAAGTTTTTGAAAACAAGGAGATTTCCATATTCATCCCACCATCCATTTAAATAAGCCCAGATACATTACACACTCAATAACTTGTCTAATTGAATTATGGCGGAGGTTTCTCCAATGTTGTATGTATATGTGTATGGCAATTCCAAAAATTAATATATGGTAATTAAGATAAATACTAACAGCTTATTTCCTGTCAATATATTTGAATGTCAACACATGAATTGAGCAAAGCTTTTTTAATGTTTTCTCAAAATTAATTAGCATAACAATGAGAACGTGAGTTCATTCTCTTGAGGCCCTTGTTTTCTCAAGAGTAATGGAATTGATGGGTCCTGTGAGTGGATGGAAGCACTACATATTTACTTAAGTCATCCCAGCTGTAAGCTTTCATCGCTAAAAAATTATCCACTCATGTATTCACTAGATAAAAGAAAAATGATAAAGTGATTTTCATCCCCTGCACACAAATCACTTTATGATGCGCAGAAGTTCAACAAAGCTTTTTTTTTTTTAATTAGATGTAATGTCTTTTACATAACTCTATGTGATACATGTTAGAATAAGTGTGGTTTTCGCAATTGTGGGTTACTGAAATATGAATTATTAAGCATTATCAATATGCTAAAAATACAAATAGTTTATAATTTTAGGACGTTTCCTGAGTTACTCGTTTTTATTTTTCTTTTAACATCAGCATATTGTAAGCTTTCATAGTGGGTACAGGTAAAAACAGTCTTCTATAGCTATTTGACTTTCAGATAATATTTTTGTTGTGAAATTTTAGTTTCAGTGATCAGCTCTATCGTTGGGTAGATGTTCTTTGAAGTTAAGCAAAGATGCTTGACAACGAGGTTAATATAAACATTAGAAATAAACTCTATGATGTGGCTAAAAAGCTAAAAGCACACATGTGAAATACTTGTTCCACCTCTCAGAACTCTGGTAATACTAAGGATTGCTTTTAAACACTGGTAATCACTGATAAAATATCATTGATATGTTATTTTTTAGCAAACTGAGAGACAGTATGGTGGATTATAGGGAATAAATAGTTGTAGTTTTATTCAGAAATATAATGATTTATTACACAGTTAAAAGTAGTAATAAAATTAGATAGAAAATGGTTTAGATGTCTTGTACTAATTTTATAAATGTTTGTTTATAAAGACAAAATAAAAGAGAATACACTTGGATATTTACATCCCTCTAAATTTTCCAAAATACATATACTTTTTATCTGTTCATTAGTTATTTAAAATAAATATTTTATTTTCATATTACACAAATATAAAAATATACTAAGTAAACTATAGTGAAACTTGAATGACAAATTTATGTATTTCATCTCATATCAAAGAGATGAACTTGATTTTGAGATCATTGTTTTTGCAATTCATATGTTTATAAGAGTTTTGCATATAATATGTCTTACTTTAAATAGAAAATATGTTAAAGAATCAAAGAAGTGTACTGTAATTCTTAACTCATTATTTACTTAAATATGTAGCTAATAATATTTAGGAAAAATTTCAAAGACACAAAGCCTAATTCGATAACAATAAATCATGAAAAAGTGTTAAAAGCTGATAAATAAATAACTTGATGGCTACAGATTTTGGGGAACCAAAAGCACTCTTCTGGATATGGAAGAAAAATTAATCAATATAATTATTATTATAATTTAAAGATAAGGAAAGTCTAGATTACACAATGTAATCAAGCTATGCCAGTTGGTCTTACATATATATATTTACACATCATATTAGAGGAAGTTAAATCAATTCAGATTATTACACTATAGAAAATAAACTTTATATACAAAAGAAAAGATATCCCTCTATATATTTGTGCCTTATATGTAAATATGAAAATGTTTTGAATCTGGTGTTCAAAATATTTAAAATATCAAATGTAAATGACCCCAAAACATAGGCCTTATATCTATTATCTATCTATCATTGATTAATTATATTTATATATAAAGTTACAATGAAATATTTGTATACAAAGACTACTTAGGCAGTATAAATATTACTAATTTAAAACTGTTTTACTAAACACAGATAATATTGAGAAGGGGAAATACTGCCTTTACTCTTCTTTAATAAACAGCAACCCTGTGGCATGTTAATGTCAGAAAATATACTTCACAGCCTATTATGTTGTATAACGTTTAAAAGCTTTCTCTCTCACACATACTTTCTCTTTGTCTATATCTATGAATATCTATCTATCATCTATCTTTTTGAACTAAAGTGTAAAGAAACAGAATCACTCTATGAACTAGGGGAAACAAAGAAAAATGGTGAATAGTATGCTCTTTATCCTACCCTATAGCCGAAGGCCTGACTTTTGAGCACTGTAGAAAAGAAACTGGAATATTTTCAATGTGATAATAAGGTAATGCAAGTTATAGAAAATGAAAAAGGAGATTATTCTTCACACCTCTCTATGAATCTGGTTTTGACAGTCAGCTACCTGCTTCTGCCATAGGGTGATGACAGCCATTAACTTGAGGAGCAGGGGAAAACAGTGCCCTCAACATAAATGTTTGTGCTGTGGGGGCCACTAATAAGAGAAGTAGGGGTGATGTTTTCAGACAGTGCAGTGGCATTCTAAGGGGTCTATTAATTAGATGTCCAGGAATTGAAATCATGCTTTGTTCAATGTAAGTTCATTTTCCTGTTAAATGAAAACTCTTTAAGGGCAGAGTCTATATGTGGTTTATTCAACATTTTATACTTAAAACCTAGCAAAGCATCTAGTGCAAAATCATAAGAACTAACATTCACAGAATGCTTAATGTGGACTAGACGTAGTTCTCAGTACCTGATTGGTTTTTATTACTTTATCTTCAGGGCATATGTGGGATGTGGGCCTTGGGGCACATAACAATTGCTAATGATCACAAACCCAGTGGGTGATAGAGCTGGACTAGGTCTAATTCCATTCTAAATACATTTGGTAAAAAAAAAAAAAAAAAAAAAGTTCCTTATAGATATTTTACCAAATGGCCTAACTCTCTGGTGTTACACATACAACTGGATACAGTATTGAATTCACACATAGTAAACCTCTGGGACATGAAGAATTCACTGACTGTGTTACTTTTATGGTCTGTAAAAAGCTACAAAGGGATTCCTGGTTGGGGATCAAAGTGCTAGAAGGAGGACTGGTTATGTTTTTGAGAGTGAAGGTAGGGGAAATTTCCAGCCATTGAGAAAGGATTTGGCCAAATCGCCAAATTTACACAACAGGAATTTGCCTAGGAGAAGAAGAAAGCATGCACATGAAGAAAGTTCATAGAAAATCTTTAATCAATAGTATAATGATCACAAGAAATGAAAAATATAAAAAGTAGAAATGGAAAATACAAAACTTTGTAAGCAAAGTATATCTCATTATATTTAATTATATATCTTTATATAACTTGCAGATTATATGTTCTAATTAGAATGTGGTAATGTATTTCAGATTTCATGAGTTTATTGGAGTCTATTTAATTTAACCGAAAATGGGGTGGGACATTTGGCACTAAAAATTTAATGTGAAATATGGCATATGATTGTGACAGACAGCAACTGAGGCAGAGAGAAACAACAAGGAAAGGAATTGGTGAGAGAAGGAAGAAACAAATATTTTAGGAAATAAAAATGAATGGAAACAAGGAGCAGATAAATGGAGATTATCAGAAGATAACATTGTAAAGAAGGGTAGAGCAATAATAAAGAAATCTTATCTTATTCCATAAGACTCTATTTCTTCACAAAACTAATACTTATTGCTTTAAACTCTTTGATTTAAATGAAATCCCTTGTACTATCTGAAAATAATTTTAGAATTAAATTATTGTGAATTATTTTATTTATAGATGTATTCTTAATTCTTTGATTATACATCAGGTTAACTGTTAATATGTGGATTACACAAGGCATGACAGAGTTCCTAAATATCACTTGTTAGTTTTCCTAAGTAAATTGGTTTATTTGCATACATAGGTGTAAAGAGAATCACACCTGCAGTAATTATAATGAATTAGTCTTTTATTTTCCTTTAAATAAGATAAGAGCATTACAGTAAAACATCAGCACAAGTTTAGGTGGTAAAATACATCTACTTTTTATTTAGAAATTATTTATATGGTTATATATAGTGATAAACATGGTTATATATAGTGATATACATATATAGTTTTATATATATATATGGTTATATATAGATATGTATGTATTAAAATGCAGGGGCTTTATCCCCCTATATTCTTGTTGAGATTTTATTTGAATGATAAGGGCATTTGATATAAAATAATAAATGAGACAGTTACTATTTTAGAGATGTTACTTGCAATTTAATAAATTACAAGATTTCCAGATTACATTTTGAATAATAAGCATAAGTATTTAACAGAGAAAAATAGTAAGGCATTAAAACTGTCCAGCTATCTCTTTGATACGGTTTGGCTGTGTTTCCACCCAAATTTAACCTTGAATCGTAACTCCCACAATTCCCATGTGTCATGGAAACTAACAATTCCCATGTCAATTATGGGGGAGGGTTTTTCCTGCATAGTTCTCCTGAAAGTGAATGAGTCTCATGAGATCTGATGGTTTTAAAGACAGGAGTTTCCCTACACAAGTTCTCTCTCTTTGGCTTCTGCCATCCATGCAAGACATGACTTGCCCCTCCTTGCCTTCTGTCATGATTGTGAGGACTCCCTACCCATGTAGAACTGTAAATCAATTAATCTCTTTTTCTTCCCAGTCTCAGGTATGACTTTATCAGCAGTATGAAAATGGACTGATACACTCTGCATCTATTAACTTTTCTTTTTCTTTTTAAAAATAGGCTAGTAGTAAGCTGATTCTGTGTGGTTTTAGCCAAGTCAGTTTAATTTTTTGAGGCTCATTTTTATTTATTTATTAAAATAGGCAATTAAACCAAGTATAGTATCTTCAGCATATACATATTGTATATAATAAAACATATTTTACATTTATATTTAAGTAATGAAGCACATACGAACTTATAGGTGAATCAAGGTGGAAGTAAGTAATGTTAATATTAATAATGAAGAATAATAATTGTTCTATACAAACAGGATTAAAATTTATCTTAAATACTTAGTTTTTAGTACCAAAAGCTGCAGCCAGAGCCATACAGCTGCCTGCTGCTCTATACTTGTCTCATTTCGTGGTAATTCCAGCCATGTAGTGAATGCAGCTGACAATGGCCCAAATCCTTGTTTTTGCAACCTACACTAATCTGAAGTTGTACTGCTTACACTTTAAAGCTTATGCAAATGAAATATAGATTGCCTAACAGAAGGAGATTTTGTACAGAAAGAGATTTTGTACAATATAAACTACAAACCGTCTTTCATGCATAAACTTAAGTATTGTATATTTTATTATGAATGATGAAATCAGGATTTTAAAATATGTGTGTGTGTGTTTATTTCAGTCCTAATGTTGTTACATACTCAACCAATATTAATAGAACCTAGTTATATTAATATTTCATATGAGACAAAACATATTTGAATAACGTATACAGCTGATAAATGGTAATACACAAAGTGAAATGTAATAGTCTACTGAAAATAATCTAGGAGAAAATACAGGTTATGTGTGATTAGATATCAATAGTTTCTGATAGGGAAATATTTGTTTTTCCACAAAAGTTGGGTACTTCTTTGAAAAATTTTTGTACATTCATGTCAAAAACAATTATTATTAAAGTTTCTCATATTTAGATATTTCCATTATCTTAATTACACTTTTTACTTTTCTAGATATGTCAAATATTTCTGAGGAAGTATGAGTGAAGGTTTTTGTACTGTAAGGTTTCAAAATATCTCACAAAACAATATGTACACAAGAGAAATAATATCTTACAAAAGGTACTAACTTAAACAGAATTACTTTAAAATAATCATCAATAGGAAGTTGATGAATATAATTTTACTTGTATCTTCTTCTCACATATAAACCCATTAAAAAACCATGACAGGTGTCTAAAGTAGCCCACTGGTAAACCTATACAAACCAATCCAGTACTTTCCATGTAACTCAGGTACTAAAAAATATAACAGGAAACATCCACTCATGTTTTATTTTAGGGCATTGTGATTTCACAGGAGTCCTATCTAATTTGATAAATCTCTTTGGTATTGTTAAAGTGAAGATCTGAAAGGGCTATTGCAGTTCTATTTAACTGCATTTTCCTCAGATGGATGAGATTTCATTTGAGGTGAGAATAAATAAGTTTTTAAAAAGCTCTTGGTTCTTCCTACTAAAAAGCTCACATAGTTAACATTCTACATTAAACATTCAGCAAATGTGGATAAGTTTGTTTCTCCTTGTACAGAAATTATTTTACACTGAAACATATATTAGTTATAAAAATGTCAAAATCATACACTTAAAACTGGTTTTGAAATAGTTTTCAACTAAATTGTATCAAATTTGGGAAATTGGTTGCAGATCTTATAAATTCAACTGCGTTTATGTCACTTATTTTAGAAATATTTTATGACTTGAATCAGTTCTCATTCTCTCATTAATGAATCTAGACCTTTCATATTAATAGAGTTAAATGTAGTCATACACAGATAAAACTTTTTACAAGTGGTGTCTAAAATGGTGGGCAGCAAGAAGTGAAACAATTATTTTTCAGTTTGCATAAGCCAATGGTCAGTAGTGGAATGTGCACAAAAATAGCGTAAAAAGACTTGCAATCTTGTCATGATACTTCCAGTTTATTTGATCTTAATTCAGTTGCTTAGTCTTTCTGAATCTTCAGTTCCTAATTAACAGAACAGGGATTTAAACTTCTATTTTTCATGCCTACCACATAAGTTGGCTTTAATGATCAAATGAGGAAACACTTCAATAGAAATTTGCCAAATGCAAGCATTGTTATTCAAAATAATGCAAGCAAAATTGTTCAAAACTGCTGATACTATTATTTTTTTTTTATTTCTGGCAAAAATACATTCCACTTGACTGATGTTTGAATGCCAGTTAAGTAGAGTTGAGGGTATTGATTGAAATAAAATGAATTAACTGCTATCAGTAATCATATTTTATATAAATTACAGCAAAACAGGAGAATTAAGATACATAGAATTTAAAATAGAAGAGTTACTTTAAACTAAATAGTAGTTTCCAGTTACAACTATTATCTTGAAAGAGGCCACATATCATAACCACATGTAAATAATAATTACCTGAGCAAACAAACAAATGAAAAGTTAGTTTACATGAATTAGAAAATACCTACCGACTCCAGACATTTCAGGAACACTGGCAGTGTATAAGTCTTTTGTAAATTTTGGCTCATTGTCATTGATATCATGAATTTTAATGATAAATTCTGATTCCGGTTCCACCTGCCGCCCAGTTTTTCTGTCTATAGCCTTGGCACGAAGAATGTACAGAGATTTTTCTTCTCTGTCTAGTTTCTTTGCAGCATGAATGTCTCCTGTATTTTCATCTATAACAAACAGACTGCCAGCCCCATCTCCTGTTAGTATGTATTTTAAATTTCCATCTCCTTTATCTTGGTCAGTGTGAAGCTTTAGAAAGGTAGAAAAAAAGAGTTCTGTAAATATATACATTATCATTACATAAAACATAATTTTGGCACTATAAATATGTGTCCATATAACAGCTATGCAATTATTATCTTAATGGTTATGGTGACTTTCACTGTGGGAAGGAGTTAAATGTTTCTGCTGTTATTATACTCAAAATTTTTAACAGTCGTATTTAGACATCATAAGGGATTATATTTAAAATAATGTGAAAATTAATATGTGTCTGTTAAAACAAAGATTTATGAATAAAATGTTATCAAGATTTTGACCCCTTGTGCATTAAAAAAAAACAATTAACCTACATTTTGAGTGTAAAATATTAATTAATGTTGATTACATTTAAAATGACTAAGCTCTCTAAGATATAATATGAGGGATTTCTGAGTTTATCATAATGACAAATTTAGAGTAGATACCTTAATTTTTCACTGATTTTATTCCCCTTCGGGATAGATCATCCCCTTATCTGTGGGGGATACATTTCATAAGTGGATCCCTGAAACTGTGGATAGTACTGAACCCTGTATATAGTATGTTTCTTCCTATATATGCCTTCCTATGATAAAGTTTAATTTCTCAGGCACAATAAGAGATGAGCAACAATATCTAATGATAAAATGGAACAATTATAAGCATATACTGTAATAAAAGTTAAGTGAATGGTCTCTCTTTCTCCCTCTCTCAAAATACTTTATTATTATTTACCATGGGTAATTGAAACTTCAGAAAGTAAAACCATGATTAAGGGGGAATTATGGATTTAGATATAATATTCTTTGTAGAAACACAAGCTTTGTTTAAAAGAGACTAATCAGAGAGAGAAAGAGATTTTTAATTGCTCATTTTCTATATGACTCTAGGAGAACACTTTTTCAACCACAATGTTTTCATTTTTATAAACTGTTGTATTTTTTAGATATTTTAGAATTCAAGTAATATAAAACTCACAGCTTGTCCTCTGGCCATATGAACTATGTCTTAGGAAAAAATAGGATTTTTTCATAAATTATTTTATTTCCATTGATATGTGCCCATCTACAAAATAACTTTTTAATGTAGAAGGCTTATCATTGAATATTAAAAACAAACAGACCATGTAATAATAGAAATTATGAATTGAAAAAAAAAATCTTAAAGTTTTTGCAATCCTAACATGATTCTGAAATTATAATTTTTAAAATTAACTGAAAACAATAATTATGTATATCATAAATTATGGGTACAGTATATTTTTATATATGCTTACATTCTAAAATTATTAAATAAAACTAAAATTCATCACCTCTCATACTTGTAATTTTGTTTTTGTGGTGAGAACATTTACAAAGAGGTGGATGGAGATGAGAGATATTGATCAAGAAATGCAAAATTTTCTTATTCAGGAGTAATAAGCTTCAGTGGTCTTTTGCTCTGCAAAGTGAGTATAATAAATGATAATAATTATATATTAAAAATTACCAGAAGAGTAAATTTTAAATGAAACTGGAGTTTTAACTAGCTTATCCCTGCTATGTTGACTTACATCATACACTTTACAGTTCCTATTACATCCTGCCATCACCTATGTCTTCAGCATTCCATTTTCTTTGAATTATTTGACTACTAAAATTCTGTGTTTTAATCATAGCCCAAATTATAAATGTTTCATATTTTACACCTCCTTTGCAAGCTCGGCATCAAAATAATTATTATATGTAGGTAGACTTTCCATCTCTGAAATATCTTCTCAAGACATCTGTCTTCATTTCCGTGGCTACTTCGTATCCTTCATCTTATCTTCTCTGGACCATCAAAGCAATCTTCTAATCATGCTGCCTCCACTCTTGCTCTACTTCAAGCAATTTTTCATACAAAAGAGGGTGATTTTTCCACATCAAAAATCTAATCATATTACTATCTAGGTTAAAAATCTTCAACTCACAGCATTTAAGAACTATACACCTGAAGTCATAAAAACCAGGGTTAATGTCATGCATATTTCTGTGTTATATTGAGCATGTTGTTTGCTTGTTTATTTGTTTTTTGTTTTTGGGGGTTTTGTTGTTGTTGTTGTTGTTTGTTTTTAAATCTGTTTATTTTATTAAAAGAGTATTTTTTTAATCTTTACTTTTATTGTTATTGTAATAGCTTGAATTGCATAACCTTAATATACATCCTGGATAAGCTGGCCCTGAATTTCAGAGGCATCTCTGCCTCTTTTCCCTCTTGCTGTACATTCTATACATAACAATTATTTTGTATTCTCTTTATGTCTCATAAGGCCTGTTCTAGCTTTCAAACCTGATGTTTGCATCTATTTTTCTCACCTTTTTACACCTTTCCCTGTTTTTAGTATTTTCCTTTAACTAAATTTGTCATATCTTATTTTAAAAGTTCTTCCTTAGGGATGCCTTTCCTGACTCACTAGATTAGGATGGATGGGCCTGTTCTGGACTTAAATAGCACACTTCATTCCCTATCATGATACTCATCACATTTGATGTAATTGTTTACCATGCCCACTCAGCTGTAAAATACATCAGAGAAAGACTGACACTCTTCTATTATCTCTCAACATATATTTTTTGAAGTCCACTAATGTTTCCTTTTTTAACACTAACTTATCACATAAATACAATTAGAAAAATCAGATAATACATAAAATAAAACTTGCCTTTTTAATTTAGGTTACATTTTATAATTCTGTGTCAGTGATATTTTTAATGTCTATCTTTTTGAAATGCATTTTTTCAAACCTTTTATAGTTAATATTTTTGTATCTTTATCCTTGCATTACTAGTCATTGTATTCTAAGAGGATAGAAAGAAAAATATATACTTTTGATGAAAGGAAATAAATAGCGAAAGATTAAAAAGGTGGATAGTAGAGAATGTTATGTATTAGAAGCCCAATAACAGTACTTTTTAAACCTATTATTTTTCATCAGTATCATTTTTGTTTTGGCTTCGTGCAGTTTTTTTTTTGTTGTTGTTTTGAGAAATTTGAAAAATTAAGCATGTAAACAAACTAACAATTTAAAATACATCTGTGATGGTTAATTTTATGTGTCAGCTTGACTGGGCCGTGGGATGCAGACATATTCAGTTAAACAATATCTTGGGTGTGTTTGTGATGATGTTTTTGGATGAAATTAATATTTGAATCAGTAGTGTAACTAAAACAGATTGACTTTCTCAATAGGTGTGTGCCTCATCTAATGGTTTGAAGATAGCACACTCTCATAGAGTTTTGGAAGAAAGCTTTGCTATTCTCTACCAATAACTATTCTCTCTTTGAGAGGCAGTTATTGGTCTTCTACTGAAGATCAACTGTCTACCAATTTGCTGTGTAATCTCAGTGAGTGTACTGTTACCTGATTCACCAAGTCATAAAGTTGGACATACACAACAGAGTTGCATCATCAAATGGAAGTTTTATATGGGTGATATGGCCCCAGTAGGCCCTGAGGCACAAGTAAGTTGAAGAAATAGCAAAAATGTCCATAATCCCCACTCTGTCTACACTGTCTTCTCTCTCAGACTACCTCTGTGGTCTCATAGAGAATCTCCTATGATTGGTTTTACTAAAGAAAAGAAAGTTTAGGTCTGTTTTACAGAGGATTCTGCACAATATGCAGGCAACAACTGAAAGTGGACAGCTAGAGCATATAGCCCCTTTCTATAACATTTTTGAATAGAAGTGATGAAGGGAAATCTTGCTAGTGGCAGAATCTGAGCAATGCTCCTGGTTGTTCACTTTGCTTGGAAGGCGTAATGGCCACATGTGAAATTGTGTACCAATTCACAGGCTGTGACTAATGGTACGATTCCATGACTAAGACCATGGGAGGAGCATGATTGAACAATTGGTGACAAAGAAATGTGTGGAAAAGGTATATGAATCACATTTTTGCCTATCAATCTCAATAGGCACCAAATGATAACCCCAACATACTGGCAGTTTAATAATCAAGTGGACAGAATAGCCTGTTTTACAAATCCCAGTCAGCCACTTTTCCAGCCACCTTTTCCTCAGCCAGTGAGCTGATGAACAAACTGGCTATGATGACTGGGATGGAGTTATGCTTGGACTCAGCAACATGGACTTCCATTCACCAAGGCCAACCTCACTCCAGCCACTGCTGACAATGCTGAAGCTCTCAGCCACAGAAACCAGCACTGAGCCCTCGATACGACACCATCCCCCAAATGATCAGTCAGCTACATAATGGCAGGATAATTACACTGGATAGCTCCCATTTTGGAAGAGACAATGTTTTGTCCTTAGTAAATACTAAATAGGCACTTATACTGGATATAGATTTGCCTTCCCTGCAGGCAATGCTTCTGCCAAAACTACCATACTTGTGCTTCAGAATTTGCAGAATGCTTCATAATATTCCAAATGGCATTGCTTCTGACAAAGGAGCTCATTTCACAGCCAAAAAAAAAAAAAAAAAATGCATAAATGGGCCCATACACAGGGAGTTTACTGACCCTACCATGTTCCTCATCACCCTGTGGCAGCTGGTTTAATAGAATGATGGAATGCCCTATTAAAAATTTAGTTTCTTTGCCAACTAGTTGACAATACCTTGCAGGGTTCGGGAAAGTTTCCCTAGAAGGTTGTATATGCTTTGAATTAATGCCTAATATAGGTGCTGCTTTTCCTGTAGCTGGGATTCACAGGTTTAGGAATCAAGATCTAGAAATAAGAGTGACATCACTGTTATTATCTGTAATGACTCACTAGAAAAATTTTTCTTACTGTTTGCACATTCTTGTGCTTTGCTGGCCTCAAGGTCTTACCTCCAAAGGGAAGAAAACTTCCACTGAGAGATACATCAGTAAATTTATTGAACTGGAAGTAAATAATGCTTCCCAGCCACTCTGGGCTCCTCATGCATCTAAATCAACAGGCAAAGAAGAGAGTTACTGTGCTGGCTGCAGAGATTAAACTTGATTACTGAGGGGAAATGTGGCTGCTAATCCACAGTGGAGCTAAGGAAGAGTATGTCTGTTATACAGGAGTTTCCTCAGTTCATATCTTAGTGTTCCCATGCTCTGTATTTAAGGTAAATGAAAATTACAACAACCCAATCCCTGCAGGACTACTAGTGATACAAATCCTTCAGGAATGAACGTTTCAGTAACTCCACCAGATGAAAAATCATGTCCTGCTGAGGTGTTTCCTGAATGCAAACAAAATATAAAAGGGATGGTGGAGAAAAGTAGTTATAAGTTGTTGGGGGAAGCAGCAAAGGAGAAAGGACTTATAGAGCGCCTACATACATTGGTTATGAATAACACACAAACAAGGAACAACAAACCGGGGAAGGTCACAGGAGGCCTCTGAGGTGGAAAGCCTCTCCATGCCTCATCTTCTGGTGCAGGGTGACCACGGCTTTGTTACCATAAGCATTGTGCTCAAGGACATAAAACCCCTTCATAGCACTATGATGTAGCCAGACTTGTAGGCTCCTTGTAAGGCCCGCGTTCCACCAGCTGCACATAGATAACAGGCTAAAGATAACCACATGTTCTTGTTTTGTGAAACTCCCGAGCCACCACTGTTACCAATCTTTAGAATGACACAATGGTTCCGGCTCACTGATTCACTCTACCATCAAATCACCCTCTCCCCACTACCACTCCACCACTACCCTATAGATCAAAGTGATTGTAACCAATAACTAGTGTGAGAGACCAGAGGTCAGGTCCTTCATTGCCTCCAGAGTAATAAGTGATGGCCCCTGGTCCCACTCTTTGCACTCGTAATCTGTCTTTTTCTCAATCCTTTGTCGCCACTGAACTAGGGCTTCCCACAGGTGATGTGGGTACTGGTTCCCTACAATAAATACCAGCTACCATCATATGACCAGTTAGAGAAACAAAGATGTAATTGTGATGAATATTTCCTCTTTATTTTGTCATGAATATGTGTATTTATTTCAAATATCCATCTTCTCTTCATTCTCTTATCCCCTTATCATGTAACATAAGATATATTAACTTTACCTTAAAGTATTTCATTATTAATTTTATCATTATAGTATGCAAGTTATGAGATACCAAGGAGAAAAGTGGGCATTACTCAAGGTCTTCACCTTCTCTTCTGGGAAAGGGGTTAGTGTGTTTTTGGTTGTATACAAAATAGTTGTGTCATATTAGATGGATTTATGACTTTATTTCTGTTCTTCCTCTTTCTTTCCTTCCTTCTTTTCTTTTGCTTGGAGAAGGGGACTATGTATGGTTGAAGAAGATGCATAGGGTACCAAGTTGACAAGGGGTAGACTTATGATAGTTAACTCTGTGTGTCCAGATATGGCCATGGAGTCTCCAGATATTTTGTTAAACATTATTCTGGATGTGTCTGTGAGGGTGTTTTCAGAAGAGAGGAAAGTAGAATTTGAATGGATAGACTTAGTAAAGTGGATTGTCCACCTCAGTATGGGTGAATAGTCTTCACACAATCCCTTAAAGTCCTGAATACAGAATAAAAAGCTAAGTAAGAGATAATTTTCTCCCTTTGCCTATCTGCAAGCCAGTGTATCAATCCTTTCCTGCCTTTGGACTCAGACTCAATCTGGAATTCATACCATATAGCTTCTCAGAATTTTGGACTCAGATTGAAACGATATGATAGTTCTTCTGAGTATTCAGCTTGCCAACTGCAGCTCTTGGAACATTTTTGCCTCCATAATCTTGAGAACCAATTCCTTATAATAAAATTATATGTTTTCTGTTTTTCTGGAGAATCCAGGCTAATAAAACATCTGAATTTAAAAGTTTTTAAAACTGATTTGTGGAAGAGGAAATGGAATAAGGTGGCCAAGCGCAAGCCTGCTGTGATCATTCCTTCCACGGGAACATCAAACTGAACAACTATCCCAAAAAAATCACCTTCATAAGAATGAAAAATCAGGTGAGTGATCACGGTACCTGATTTTAACATCATATTTAGAAAAGAGGCACTGAAAAGGGCAGAAAGGACAGTCTTGACTTGGCTAGACCATTCTTCTCTCATCCCCTTGCAGCAGCCGCATGGTGAGGAGGGAGAATCTTACGTGCTTGGGAGAATGAGAATCTAGTGATTGTGAAACTTTGAATTGGAATGAACTCAATGCTGCCCTGTCACAGTGGAAAGCAACATGGGGTAGAACTCAGCTGGCACCCATGGAGAAATCATTTAGACTAACCCTTGCCAGAGGGGAATTGCTCATTCCAGTGGTCAGAAGTCAAGTGCCAAAAAGCCACCATGGGCTAAAGTGTTCTAGGGTGTAAAAGAAACTTGAAAGGCAGTCTAGGCCACAAGAACTGTAATTATTGGATAAGTCCTGGTGCCTTGCTGGGCTCAGACTCAGTGAACTTGGCGGGGATGTGACCTAGTGAGACACCAACTGGGGCAGCAAAAGGCATACCTGTGCCTCCCCTCTTCCAACCACCAATAGCACAACTAGCAGTTCAGGGAGAGAGCCTTTCCTCTGCTTGCAAAGAGGAGATGGGAGGGTAAAGAGGATTTTGCCTTGCAACTTGAATACCAGGTCAGCCACAGTAGGATAGGGCAGAGTCCTGAGACCCCCATTTTGGGCCTTAGCTACTGGATGACATTTCCAGACACATCCTGGGTCAGAAGGGAACCCACTATCCTGAAGGGAAGAATCTAATTCTGGCAGGACTCACCACCTGCTGACTAAAGAGCCCCTGGATCCTGCATAATCAGCAGTGGTAGGCAAGCAGTACTCGCTGTGGATCTTGAGTAAGACTCAGAGCTGCACTGGCTTCAGGTGTGACCAAGCACATTCCCAGCTGTGGTGGTCGTGGGGAGACAATCCTGCTTGAGGAAAGGAGAGGGATTTTGTCATGCAGCTGGTGGACCGGCTTGGCCACGGTGGGGTAGAGCACCACAAGTAATCCTGGGGGTACCAATTGCAGGCCTTTGCTCATGAACAGCATTTCTGAACCTGCCTGCGACCCCCTGAAGGGAGAGACCCACGCCTGGCAGCTAATGAAAGAGACCTTGGTTCTTGAGTGAACACTGGTGGTAGCTAGGCAGTACTTGGCATTGGTTGGAGGTGGTATGGCTACAGGGAAAGACCCTTCTGCTTAAGGAAAGGGGAGGGAAGACTGAGAAGGACTTTTTCTTATGGTTTCATTGTCAGCTTAGTGTCAGTACGATAGAAAACCCACATAGATTCCTAAGGTCCCTGATTTCAGGCCTTGGATCCTGGATGGCATCTCTGGACCAACCTAGGACCAGGGGAAACTCACTGCCCTGAAAGGAAGAACATAAGCCTGGCTATATTCACTATGAGCTGATTTTAGAGCCCTCAGAACTTGACTGAACACAGATAGTAGCCAAGCGGTGGGTACTGCAGGCCTTGGGAGAACCTAGTGCAGTCCCAGCGGTGGGGGCCACAACAGTGCTTGTGTCACCCCCACCCCAGCTTCATGCAGCTCAGCACAGAGACAGACTCCATTTGCTTGAAGAAAAGTGGAAAAAGAAAAAAAGCAAGAGTCTTTGCCTGGTAATGCAGGTAATTTTCCCAGATCTCACTCAAGGCCACCAAAGCAGTACCTCTGTGAGTCTGCAAGAGCAGCAGCATTTTTACTAATAATAGATTTTTGTGCGGATGTGGTGAAAACAGAATACTTTTACACTTCTGGAGGCAATGTAAAACAGTACAACCACTATGAAAAACAGTATGAAGATTCCTTAAAGAACTAAAAGTAGAACTACCATTGGATCCAGCAATCTCACTACTGGGCATCTAACCAATGAAAAACAAGTGATTACATGAAAAAGACACATGCACATGCATGTTTATAGCAGCATCATGTGCAATTGCAAAACTATGGAACCAGCCTAAGTTCCTATCAACAAACAGGTGGAGAAAGAAAATGTGGCATATATATACCATGGAATACTACTCTTTCACAGTATATGTCTTTCGCAGCAACTTGGATACAAGTTGCTGGAAGGCCATTATGGAAAGGCCAAATAATGGGATGGAAAATCAAATACCGTATATTCTCATTCCTAAGCTGGGGCTAAGCTATAAGGATGCAAAGGCATAAGAATGATATAATGGACTTTGGGGATTTGATGTGGAAGTGTGGAGGGTAGTGAGAGAAAAAGCTCTACATACTGGGTACAGTGTACAGTGCTAGGGTGATGGGTACACCAAAATCTTAGAAATCAGCACTAAAGAACTTATGCAGGTAGCCAAGACCACCTGTACCCCCATGCTATTGAAATAAAATTTTAAAAATATACAAAATTCAGTCACTTACTGTAGCAATAACCACTTGAGATTGTAATTAAAAAGACAAGATTATCTACATTAATGCCAAAAAGTGAAATATTTTGGTATAAATTTGACAATATATGTACAAGTATAAAACTTCTGATGAAATAAATCAAGAAATTAAATAAATGAAAACTGAATAAATATTCCATGTTGCTGAATAGGACCACTCAATATTTTAAAGAGTCAGTTCTTTCCAACTTGGTCTGTGGATTCAATGCAATTCCAGTCAAAGTTGAAGCAAAGGTAACTACATCAAATGTTTACATAAAAAGGCAAAAAAAATTCAGAATAGCCAACATAATATGGAGAAAACGAAAGTTGTATAACTGACATTACTCAAAGACTTACTATTAAAATACATTTATCAAGGCAGGTTAGTATTGATGAAAAAACAAATAGATCAATGAAACAGAATAGAGATTCCAGAAATACACTCAAATATAGTCAACTGATCTCTCATAGACAGGAAAAGACAGTCTTTTTAACAAATTATTCTGGGCATCTGCATTGAGCAAATAAATACAGATACAGACCTTATAGCTTTCACACACACACACACAACACTCAAAATGTGTTTTAAAATCATAGACCTAAATTTAAATGCAAAGGTACAAACTTTTAGGCAATAACATAGGAGAAAGTATGTTACTTGGGTGTGAAAGGTCTTTTTTAGATACAGCACCAAAAGAATAATACATGAATGAAAAATTGATAAATTGAACTTCATTAAAGTTAAAACCATCTACTTAGTTAAAGATAGTGGTAGGGTAATGTAAAGAAAAGCCACACACAGAAAAATAAAATGTTAGCCAAACACATATCTGGCAAAGGGCTTCTATCCAAAATATACAAGGAACTCTTAAGAAAATAAATAGCCCAATTAGAAAACAGCTAAAGATCTGAACAGACACCTCACAAAAAGAACACACACACAGCAAACAAGCATATGAAAATGTGCAACATCATATTTCATTTGTGAATGGCAAAGTAAAACAATGAGACAGCACTACACTCCTATCAGAATGCCTAAAATCCAAAGCACTGACAACACTAAATGCTGGTGAGAATTTGGAGCAACGGGAACTCAGTCGTTGCTGATAAAATGCTTTAAGAAAATACTAAAGTCGCTTTGGTGGAGAGTTTGTGAGTTTCCTATAATGCTGAACAGTCACAGCATGTGATTTAGCAATTATATTACCTGATTGAAAAACCTGTTGCATGAATGTGTATAGCAACATTATTCATAATTTGAATCAACCAAGAGGTCCCTCAATAATTGAAGTAATAAGCAAATCATGGTACATCCCGATAATGGAATATTATTCAGCAATAAAAAATGATCTGTCAATGTACAAAGGGTTAGAAGGACATTAAATTCATGATCCTAAGAGAAGGAAACCGATCTGGAAAAAAATGATATACCCTAGGATTCTAATTATATGGCATCTAGGAAAGGCAAAACTATAGGGCAAGTACACTGTTCAGTGATTGCCAGGGCCTCCAGAGGAGTTAGGGAGAGATGAATCGATGGGACACAGGGGATTTTTTTTTTTTTTAGGCAGTGAAACTAGTCTATGTAATACCAAAATGGTGAATGCAAGACACTTTCCATTTATGAAGACCCACTGAACTGCACAACACACACAAAACTGAACCCTTGTGTAAACTATGCACTTTAGTTAATAATAACATAATAATATTGGTATATCATTGCAAGATATGTACCATGATAATGCAAGATATTTATAAAATAAAAAATTCAATTGGGGGCAAGGTGTAGAGGGAGGATATAGAAACTCTTTGTAAGTCCTGCTTCATTTTTCTGTCAACCTAAAACTTATCTAAAAATATAAATCTACTAATTAAAAAAAATACAAAGTCACAAAAATCAATGTTAAAAAAAGTGAAAAAGCCATAGGCTGGAATAAAATATTTAGAAAGTATATGTTTTAGAAGAACTCATATCTATTATATATATTTACATATATATTATAAATCAATGAGCAGAAGACAAATGATTGAACCAATGCAAATAGGTAAAAGAAAAACAGGCATTTCACAAAATTAGATGCTTGTATAGTCAAAAAACATAAAATCTTGCTCAACGGCATTATACTTTAGTAAAATGTAGGTGATGTAGGTGAAAATCTCAGGGTAGGATACTGTATATATTATAGAAAGGCTAAAGTTAACTAAATTTTTCAAAATTGGGTGTGCAAAGGAATATAATTTGAAGTATAATTTATTTTGCTTTTCTAACAAACTCTTTGACAATTTTAAATGAAATTAATTATACACCTAACCTAAGACAGAGAAGTGCATTCTTTGGCATTTGCACATATATATCAATGCTCTCTTCAAATAAATGTATAAAATTGTTCATTTAAGTTTTATTTATAATAGCTTGATAACAGGAGAAGGGATCAACAAATCGGGATATATTCATGCAACAGGATACTGCTCAGCAATCAAAAAATAAAACACTGATGCCTTCAGCAAGTTACATGTTCCGAAATATATTATACTGACTACGAAAGTCAAATGTATAAATGTGCATTCTGTATGATTCCAATTATATAAAGTCAAGAACAGAAATATATATTTATGATAAGAGTAATAGTATATTCATTGAATGTCTATGTACGTATACTAAAAATAAAACAAATGTAATTTTAATTAAGAAGAGATTAATGGAGTTCATTAAATATAAAAATTCAGATCATACTAGTTTTCCTTGACTACAGCAGTGTCTACAGAAAATAAAATGATGAAAAATAGTAACAACAACAATTTAAAATATTGTGTGAAATTTCAATACATTTGTAGGATTGATATCAAGAAAAATGTTATTATATCTTCAGGATATGACATAAATAATTTAAACAGAGGAAGAATTTCACCAAGTTGTTGGAGGAAAATGCTTAATATTGTAAGTATCTCAATTCTCCCAAAATCAATTTCTTAAATAAAGTGCAATGATTTTTTTTTAAACTTAATCTATTCTAAATTTCAGTTGGAATATGAAGGCATTAGCTGGAATCTGAAAAATGTCAAAAATTAAAGCAAAAAACTTGAACTGGTGAAATATTTGTAACATACGTATCAACCAGAATTGTTAACATAAAATGAGCTCTTATACTTAAATACAAAAATAAACACTAACTGAGAACTGGATTCAGAAGGTAATCACATTTCACAAAAGAAATTATAAATAACAAATAAGAAAAAATATTTATTTTAACTTGTTATCAAAAGTTTAGAGAAATATATATATACTCTCAAATTTACAGTGACAGAAGAATGATTATAGATGAGATTGGAAAGCAAAAATAGAAATACTAACTCCTAATTAATGTGTGTATTTGTTCAAAAAATGCAGCAAGCAAATGATGACTTCCCTATAAATTATAAGTGCATATTTTTTGGCACAATTTTCCCAAGGCAGTTTTTTTCTACTTAGAAAATATTAAAAACGCATACCTCTAAGTATATCTATGAAGATGTTTGTCATAATTCAGGTTTTATTAAAATAATATACCATAGAGAATTGTTTAGGCATATGCATGCATGACTTTTTTCCCTATCATTCAGTAGAAAAAAATAAAAGTAAAACTAATTTACAAAAAGCATACATGGCCAGGCATGGTGGCTCACCCTATAATCCCAGCACTTTGTGAGGCTGAGGTGACTGGATCACCTGAGGCCAGGAGTTCGAGACCAGCCTGGCCAAATGGCAAAACCCTGTCTCTACTGTTAATAAAAATGTGAAAAATTATCCAGGTGTGGTGGCATGTGTCTGCAATGCCAACTACTCAAGAGACTGAGGCAGGAGATTAGTTTCAATCCAGGAGGCAGAGGTTGCAGAGAGCCAAGATGGCACCACTGCACTCTAGCCTATGCAACAGAGCAAGACTCATTCTCAAAAAAAAAAAAAATAAAAGATTTTTTTGTTATTGTTGTTGACAAATTACCTTGTAAAAAATGAGAGTATATATAGGATGGATGGCATAATTCCTAGAACATGATATAATGTATTTTTTTCTAAAAGGTGAAGAAAGACACTAGTAAAAGACTTGGAACATTTTCAGAGCCTTTTAACTTGCTTCACTTTCCCTGAAAATATTCCCAGGATCCTGTAGTAATAATTAAAAAGGAGTTATCTATTTAAAATAATGCAAAATTGATGAAAAGAGCACATTATAAAAAAAAAACTAGATATATGAAGAAAATGCCAGGCCAGAAGATTCACAATTGTTAAGCTGTCATTAGAATATCCTACCAAAATGTTATAAAAGTGAGGACATTTGATTTGTGGTCTTTGGGAACTGGCCCAAGCAGAACTGCCTCTTTTATTAAGAAATATCCAATAACACCCTAGTAGATATACAGGAATAATTGATATTTCAGTGACAAAAACAAATCTTCTGTTCAGACACTAACAGGGAGTAGAGCCACTGTCCACATATATGTTAAATCATGAGAGCTGAAATAAGACACACAACATAGTACAGTGGAATTGATTTTGAAAAACGAGGTACAATTACATTGGTAAGAACAATTACCCTGAAAATATTACTGTAGGAAGTTAATTTGTATTAAAAAACCAAGGGCACCTTGCTTGCTTAGTAAAACTAATTCAGAAACATTGGAAAGAGGCAATTATCTCTACCTTCCATGGCATGTTACTGAAAATAAACTTATACTGGCTGAAGCCGATGTAATAAATAGGGTTTTCACAGAACTCAAATTGTGCTTAGCACAGGGTATCGTTGAATGAGAAAATGAATGAATGTCTTCCACCAACTCACATAAACATACCTTCTTATACTAGTCACTTTCAGATGGCTTCAAACAATTCAGGATTGCTCAGTTTTAAATCAGAATGAATGCCACATCATTGGATTGTCAGAGAGTCACTCTTGCTAGATATAAACAATGATGAATAATCAGCCCACCTGATTCTGGGAACACATTACTGTTCCACGAGATGAATTCAGATTGGTTTTGATGCTTTCTATATAAGCATACATTTGTTATGTCATCAAGGGTCATTTACTCAGCTGGAGGTAATTTTTCCATAGGAGAGAACTTCCAGACTCTTTGAAACCATGAGGAAACATCTAGTTGTTTTCTATGCCCCTTTGGGATGACAGCACTGTGGTGGTCACACCTCAGGAAGTCTGTGTCCCTGTCATCCCATACAGATTTTTCCACTCAACTGCTCCCTGTCATGGTGACACAGAAAATATGAACCAGACTATTTCCTATCACTGTTTGGAGTGGAAATCAGGATATGCTGCTTTTGTCCTTCCTAAACCCTGAAGTTTTCTGGGAGTTCAGTATTCTGAGGCCAAGTCCAAAAACCAAAGTTAATGGAAAAGCCTCTGCAACAGAAACTGTTAAAATATCTCCAAGTCGTGAGAGATCACATTATGTTGCATGTTTTGGTTGTGATCGGCAGATACGAGGAAAAGAAAAATAGCTCTAAATGACTAGATAATCCATGGATGATTTTACTGTCCTACACTTGCCGTATTCTCTTGCTTATAATAGTACAAAAAGCTGGGAAATTTATAAAGAATAGGAATTCATTTCTTACAGTTAAGGAGGCTGGGAAGTCCAAGGTGCAGGGCACACATCTGATGAGTGCCTTCTTGCCAGTGGGAACTCTCTGCAGAGTACCTAGTGGCACAGGGAATCATGTGGCAAGGGAGCTATGCATGAAGTGCTAGTTAGCTCAGGTCTCTTTTCTTCTTTTAATTGTACTTTAAGTTCTAGGGTACATGTGCAGATCTTGCAGGATTGTTGCATAGGTACACACATGCCATGGTGGTTTGATACCTCCATCCCCCCATCACCTACATCAGGCATGTCTCCCAGTGTTATCCCTCCCCAACCTTCCCACCCCTCTCTGTCCCTCTCCTATCCTCCCGCCCCCCCAACAGACTCCAGTGTGTGACATTCCCCTTCCTGTGCCCATGTGTTCTCATTGTTCAACCCCTACCTATGAGTGAGAACATGCAGTGTTTGGTTTTCTGTTTTTGTGTCAGTTTGCTGAAAATGATGGTTCCCATATCCAACTACGTCACTACAAAGGACATAACTCATCCTTTTTATGGCTGCATAGTATTCCATGGTGTATATGTGCCACATTTTCTTTGTACAGTCTATCATCGATGAGCATTTGGGTTGGTTCTAGGTCTTTGCTATTGTAAACACTACTGCAATGAACATATGTGTGTATATGTCTTTATTATAGAATGATTTATAATCCTTTGGTATATACCAGTAATGGGATGCTGGGTCAAACAAAATTTCTATTTCTAGATCCTTGAGGAACCACCATACGGTCTTCCAGAATGGCTGAATTAATTTACACTCTCACCAACAGTGTAAAAGTGCTCCTATTTCTCCACATCCTGTCTAGCATCTGTTGTCTACAGAATTTTTAATGATCACCATTCTAACCGGTGTGCAATGGCATCTCAATGTGGTTTTGATTTGCATTTCCCTAGTGAGCAGTGATGATGAGCATTTTTTCATATGTTTCTTGGCCTCATAAACGTCTTCTTTTTAAAAGTGTCTGTCCATATCTTTCACTCACTTTTGAATGGATTTGTTTTTTTCTTGTAGATCTGCTTTAGTTCTTTGTAGATTCTGGATATTAGCCCTTTGTCAGATGGGTAAATTGCAAATATTTTTTCCCATTCTGTTTGCTGATTCACTCTGATGATTGTTTCTTTTGCTGTACAGAAACTCTTAAGTTTAATTAGATCCCATTTGCCTATTTTGGCTTTTGTTGCCATTGCTTTTGGTATTTCAGTCATGAAGTCTTTGCCTATGCCTAGGTCCTGAACGGTTTTGCCTAGATTTTCTTCTATGGTTTTTATGGTGTTAGGTCTTACGTTTAAATCTTTAATCAACCACAGCCAATATCATACTGAATGGGCCAAACCTGGAAGCATTCCGTTTGAAAACAGGCTCTAGACAAGGATGCCCTCTCTCACCTCACCATTATTATTCAATATAGTATTGGAAGTTCTAGGCAGAGCAATTAGGCAAGAAAAATAAATAAAGTGTATTCAATTAGGAAAAGAGGAAATCAGATTGTCTCTATTTGCAGATGTATTGTATATTTAGAAAATCCCCATCATCTCAGCCCAAAATTTCCTTAAGCTGATAAGCAACTTCAGCAAAGTGTCAGGATACAAAATCAATGTGTAGAAATCACAAGCATTCCTATACACCAATAACAGACAAAGAGCCAAATCATGAGTGAACTCCCATTCAAAATAGTTACAAAAAGAATAAAATACCTAGGAATACAACTATCAAGGGATGTGAAGGACCTCTTCAAACAGAACTACAAAACATTGCTCAAGGAAATAAGAGAAGAAAGAAACACATGGAAAAACCTTCCATGCTCATGGTTCAGAAGAATCAATATTGTGAAAATGACCATACTGCCCAATGTAATTTATAGAACAAAGCTAGAGGCATCATCCTACCTGACTTCAAACTATACTACAAGGCTACAGTAATCAAAACAGCATGGTACTGCTACCAAAACAGAGATATAGACCAATGGAACAAAACAGAGGCCTCAGAAGTAATGCCACACATCTACAACCATCTGATCTTTGACAAATCAGACAAAAACAAGCAATTGGGAAAAGGATTCCCTGTTTCATAAATGGTGTTGGAAAACTGGCTAGCCATGTGTGGAAAGGTCTCTTTTCTTACAAAGCCACCAGTTCCCTTTCTGTCCTAACCTCCTCACACGTTACTAATAAAGACATACCTATGACTGAGCAATTTATATAGGAAAGAGGTTTAATTGACTCACAGTTCAGCATGGCTGGGGAGGTCTCAGGAAACTTACAGTCATGGCAGAAGGGGAAGCAAACATACCCATATTCATATGGTGACAGCAAGAAGTGTAGAGCAAAAGGGAAAAAGCTCCTTATAAAACCATCAGATCTCCTGAGAACTCACTCAGTATCATGAGAACAGCAGCATGGCAGTAATTGCCCCCATGACTCAATTACCTCCCACTGGGTCCCTCCCACAACAAGTGGAGATTATGGGAACTACAATTTGAGATTTGGGTGGGGGCACAGCAAAACCGTATCAATTGCTCAATCCATAAATGGGTTAATCCATTTATGAGGGCACAGCCCTCATGACTTAATCCCCTCTAAATGTCCCACATCTCAATAATGCGACAGTGAGGTTAAGTTTCAACATCAGTTCTGAAGACGACATTTGAACCACAGTACTTGCATGCAACAATTACCTTAAACTGGACTCTGATAATTCTATGCTTCTTCCCAGGAGGTACAAAAGTTTGGTACTGACTTTTGGCCAAGACAGGATGAGATAAGCAAGCAACTGATTCATAATATGCTGCTTAAAGTTCTAAACTTCCAGGGTGGCATACTGAGTCACTTTGTTTATTCTATTCAGGATCCTGTAGATAGATGGCTTATGTCTGGTTTAACCAGTTACATAGACTAAGTTGGTTATATAACCTCAGAGACATAAATGATATCTCTGGGAACTTTTGCTAAAGCTACTCTAAAACCAAATACTTTGCACATATCCTCATGTTTCAAAATCTGACCTAGATTTTGACTTTTTGTTTCTGTTTTGTTTTCAGTCACTGTAATGCAAAGGATGTGTCCCTTATATCTAGAAGTCTCTGCTGACATTGAAGATTATGGATAGTAATGAAGAAATACAATTTTAAAGATCACATTAATTATCCTGTTATATGGGATAAGACCAAATAATCAGAGTTCTATGGGATGGAATGACGTTACCTTCCTGCCAATACTAGCATCAAATTTTACCCCCATACTTTAAGAAAGCAAAGCATAACAAACAAAAACCAAAAATGCAAACACAAAAACCTTGATCTTTCAACTCTCCTTAGAGATACCTCATACCACAACCACACGTCACTGGGGAAAATAGCTAACTCAGGCATTTCGTGAGGTTCCATAGAACAAGGTGGCCTGGTGAAAAAAGAATATGTCAGGATTATACCATACAAATATTTCATAGGGCTAAGACTGTTTTAAGGCAGATACTTGAGGCTGTAACCTGAATAAATGGATGCAAAATCTATAGCACATGTTGTTGGAAATTAACTAAGATGTGGAAGTGGGAAGGTGATGGCAGGAAGATTAACAGATTGCTGCATGATATACAAGTATACTTTCTAAAGCATTTGCCTCCAAGAGACAATTAAATCCCATTCAAGTGACAATTAGGTAATGCTAATTACATCAATGTTATTTAAAGTTTATATGAAATAAAATTTGCAGTCTTAGCTCAGTTTCTATTACATAACATACATTTAATACATTAGTGTGTGATTAAAACCGTTCTTTGGTTATGTTTAAAGTCTGCCTATGAAATTTGATTATTACATTTCTAATTATTCTAATTCACAATTGCATTCCCTCATTCTTATTGTATCACATCTACGTATTTTCCTGTTATTTTTGCTTTGCTCATGATTATTTTTAGTCCACATTATGGTACATTTTTTTTTCATTATTCACTAATTCATGTTTTGGATTTGATTTTTCCTCTGTGAATGCTTCTCTTTACTTCCTCCAACGTAATCACATTTTTAATTTCCTTGGATTCCTGCTATATCTCACTGATTTTCAGTTTCCTATCTTTATTGTTTTTAATTTATATCTTTATTTTATTTTTATTCTTGACTCTTTCCTCTAGAGACAGTTCTATTTTGAGGAAAATCAAATTGCTTTCTAAAATGTCTTGTCTCTAAAAAGGATAACTTGGTTGGGCACAATCTCACACCTATAATCCCAGCACTTTGGGAGGCTGGAGCAAAAGGATCACTTGAGCCCAGGAGGGTGAGACCAGCCTGGAAAATGTAGAAGACTCCATCTCCCCTAAAATTTTTAAAACATTAGCTGGACATAATGGAACACACCTATAGTTCCAGCTACTCAGGAGGTTGAGACAGGAGGATTGTTTGAGCCCAGGAAGTCAAGGCTGCAGTCAGCCATGATCCTGGGACTGCACTTCAGCCTGACAGAGTGAGACACTGTCTCACAAAATAGATAAATGAACAAAACAAAATAAAAAGATAATTTATTATTCTTTGTTCCTTCAAAATTATTGCATACTTGCAGATTCAAGTATATCAGTATTTTTAAATCCTGACTTCTCTGTTTTTTCCTTTACTTACATTTCCAAAAATATAAATTTCAGCTTCATTTCCAACACTGACAGGAAGCTAGTCTCATGTAATTTACTTTCCCCTCTTTTTTTTTTTTTTGAGATAGAATTTTGCTCTGTTGCCAGGCTGGAGTGCACTGGCACGATCTAGGATCACTGCAGGCTCCCCCTTTCAGGTTCAAGCGATTCTCCTGCTTCAGCCTTCTGAGTAGCTGGGACTACAGGCATGTGCCACCATGCTCAGATAATTTTGGCATTTTTAGTAGAGTTGGGGTTTCACCATATTGGCCAGGATGGTCTCAATCTGTTGACCTCGTGATCCACCAGCCTCAGACATAGCGCCCAGCCTCTCTCCTTAACTTATACTGTTTAATATTAAAAAAAAGTTATACTATAATAAAACTGAAATTATAATATTAATAAAACTTTAAATTTTGATATACACTATTAGTAGAACTCTGAGTAAAACTGTATCTTCTAAGAGGATTTGATGTCCCCTTAAAACACTTCTATTTGTACTCTAGTGTGTTTTAGAGTTGCCATCTAATGTTTTACACAGAGAATTTGAGAAATAAACGTGTTTTTAATTTTTACTTTTTTTAGCTAACATGGGGAGAAATTGTATAACTCTACTCCAATTTCCCTCTTAAACCAGAATTACCATTCTGTTATTTATGCTTCCTTGATTTTTTTTTCTCACCCGAACCAATTGCATGGCTAAGATCCAATGGCTACTGAGGACTTAACAGTCAAATGTGTTTTTCAATATGTTCTTACAAACTTTAACTCAAGAATCATTTTACATTTTTATTAAAATAATGTATATCAATTATTGTATGCATCTCAGTAAGAAAACTTTTCTAAAAGGTGAATATTCATTTAAATAATTAATTTATTAGAAAGTTAAAAAGTTTCTTTATTGATATACATCCAATTATTTCTTTTTCCTTTTAATTGCTTTATGCTTATGAATATGTTGTAATGTTGCTGATAAATTGGAATAATTATTGTATTTAGTTCCAATTTTTATGTCACTATTTTAAAATTAGCATTTAGACTTGCCCCTCAAAAAACTAAAGAATTAATTACCTAATCAAACAAATTTTCAAGTCCACAATAAAAGAAATGCATGTGGTCATATAGCATTTTCTTATATTACTGATTATTTTAATTTTGTAAAGGTAATATTCTGCTGCGGAATAGTTTAGATCAAAAACTGTCAGTTAAAAAGTGTCAGTGATAGTGGTGGAAGCCTGGCAAGAGAAAGAACTAAGTCAAATGAAGAACATGAAATATTTATGGCTTATGGTAATGAGAAAGCAGATAATCAGCAGACTTGCTATCCATTCTTTTCCACCACTGGGGAACACGCTTCAGAAAATAGGAATGTAGGTGACTTTGGTATAATTTCCTTGCAAGTATATTATTTAACAAACTAAGAGCAAACTATGATGAGAATCTTGAGCCATGTAATTCTTTAACAGGAACTCCACGGTTTAGGATTGCTATTTTAAATTTCATAGACACTATGAGTAATAGGATATGACTTTCTGTATGTTACATAAGCCACATAATTATCTGAGTAAAAAATTGAGATGTCTGATAACTTGAAAGTTTCTAGCTGTGTGAAAGAGATAATCACACCTCTCTCTTAGAAGCTTTATATTTTGAGCTGGGCTAGAGTGAATTCTCAATGCAGGAAGGAAGATCTGATGACTTACATTGAACATCCCAGACTCCTTCCTGATTCTTCTCCACTTCTTGATTATTTGTATTCTTGAGTTTAATAGCAAAGTTTGATTTGTAAACACATTTTAGCTCAGATTGATGCTATTGGGCAAGATTGTGTCAAAACCCACTAATTATCATACCTAATGTACTCTTTTAGACAAAAAAAAAAAAAGGAGAGGATATGTATGATGGTGATTTAATGCAAAGAAGTAAGGCTACCTATATTTGCTATTAAGTGGCAAAAGCTTTGAAGCGGATGGTGAAAGGTCTCACCAACTGAATTTAAAGGTAATAGTTTTAAAGCTATATAAATAGGTTAAGGGAATTAAACACTGATGAAAGTAATGGAAAAAAAGGCAGCAAAAGTCTTATTCTCTGGCAGTTATTATCGTCACTGGTACAAGCCTGACTCTTCAAAGGGTAGCAGGCTTTATGATTCTGTGGCTAGTTGGAAAGATATCCTATTTATTCACAAAGTAACGAAAGAACACAAATGGCCTGAAAAATCTGAATAGGTAGCTACAGGTCAAAACCAAATGACTTCTGAATCCTGAGATTATTCTATTAAGCAGTGAGAAAACTATAGATAAATACCATCAGGAGTCAGGCAAACCCTCATTGGGATACATTCTTAAAATTAACAGTGGTGAGAAGGTATCAGGGATGAGCTCTTGAATGCAAAGTGTGCTAAAGATATTTTTCAATGTCTGTGTAAGTTTTACCTGATACGTAACTATGATGGATATTATTATGTATGAAGACGACCTGCTGACTTTACCTTTTTCACAGGGGTATTTGACTATATCTGCCATTCAACCAGATTTAATGCTAGTCTTTGAATTGTCCTTGTCCCCTTTGGTGGAAAACATTAAGCAATAGAGAATTCAGGGATTTAAGCAATATATCACTCCTAAGCTTAAGGAAATGATCACGTGGAGAGTTCTGTTTTCACTAATTCCCTTTTAGACAATCTTTCATGGCTAGTAAGCACAATTTCTATTCATAGAAAGAAATATAAATGTGAATGAGGCCCTGAAAGAAGTAACCACTAAAAGTATTACAGAGGGTGGTGGCTCAAGCCATCCCACCAGGCTCTATGGTCCAACTGTTCACTGACATTAGAAGTATGTGGGTCCAAAACATACAGACTGCAGTTTTGACAGAACTCAATCATGGCTACTTAGCAGAGACCTCTCAAGTTTTTGATCCCAAAAGTTGCCTAAGGAAGCTCTATGTGTAACTTATTTGAATGCAAATTGATAATACTAATCAAAAACACTTTCATCATGAAAGCACATGAAATATTTACGAAACAAGAAAATGGACCCTGCTATGGCTGATGACAGAGAAGCATTGAAATAAGGAAAGAGCAGCACTGTGAAGCTCTATTATGAAGAAATTCTGTTTCAGAGAGCATGGCATGAGGGGAAGTTCAGATGCGCCACCACTTATGCACATCTATGAGCAAGGTGTTTTACTGGCCAAAAGCTGAAGGTAGAATCTTGCAAGAATCTCTAGCCTCCATCACTGTATGGCACAAACCTTTTAATTTCCTCCTGGCCAAGACACAGCAGGCTGCCTGGTTCACTCATGGGATCTCCAAGATGTAGGGTTCCCTTGCTCTTTGGCAATTAGGATAAATACTATTTACAGATGCTAAAACTGTAATTGAAAAAAAGTGAAGGATATTTTGAATACTGATAGTTGAAAGCTGTCCATAGTGGAAGAGAAATTGGTCCCCACTATCAGGAAAGTGCTTGTATATTCATAGACTTTCTGGTTATACCCTTGCTCTGAGGTCAGGCAAATCAAAGGGAGACTTAATTTATCTTTAAAGTCCATACAGTCCACATGTATTCTTAATGTGGATTGTTTATAAATGCCAAACAAACAGCAAGAATGGCAACACGTGGATGACAGCTCATAAAGGAAATGAAATGCTAAGGCAGTGCCTTAGTCAGACTACAGCCGTTTGTGTTCCTAAAAGAAAACAATATTTGGGTCTCAGACAATACTGATGAGCTGAGAGATGAAATATTTCCTTAGAATTTAACAAAATATTCAATGTGCCCAAAAACTCACCCAATATCAACAGAAAAAAATGTCTTGAAAATGTCTGTGGTTACAAGTCCCCAAAGACTGGGACAGCACATAGCACATACCACACAGCCTCTACTGCTAACTCTTTGGGTTACACATATGCATCATGTGGCACTTCCACTAGTTCTTATGTCACCTTTCCTTATCATGTAACAGATGTAACATGAGAGAATACATTTAAAAGTTTAGAACGGCAAATTCCCCGTCAGTGTGGCCCACATGCACACATTTTTTCTACTCAAGATACACCATCCTGTCATTAATATATAGAAAGAATCAAGGAAACATGTATTTGATGAACATACCACAGTACTTATTAAAATCAGAGAAGTGCTCTATTCAATAGGCAGTTGAAACATTTGCTATTGATAATCGACGACGGAAAGGCTCTATCTATGGATTGGCTTAATTGTTTAAGTGAACGGGTCCTAAGTTTGAGGATGAGAGGACATAAGGTGCAATCTTTACTAGAATGATTTCTTAGAATCTAGAGGCAGGAATGAGGGAGTGGGAAGATGCTATTAACCAATGCTCCATTTTTCCGTCTAACAATATTTTTTCATTATTTCTTATCCACTGGTGCCAGACAAGCCTTAAAGACATTCTTTTGAAATTGTGTATACTTAAAGAATGTCTTATACCTAATAATGACGTCATTGGATTTACCAGTTCATATTTCTAGGCCTAGGGTTAGGGGTAGCAATTTACCAATGCATATTTATGACTCATATTTGAAAAGAGGCATACATTTGACCCTGTTGGCTTAACAAGGGCTACCAGTAAATGCAACTCCATTACCAAGCAACAAGGTTTGTCTTTTATTCTCTAGATGTCAAATTTCTCATCAGCTTGGAGTGGAAGTGAGAAGGCATGCTGATAGATGTTGGTAAGTTGACCCTTATTACCATATCTGTGGGCGAATGATACAGCTGCTGAGTTTAAAAGTCAACGTTAGGTGGAAGAAAATGTAATAAGTTGAAATAGGAGATATGACAAATGGAAGAAATACACATAAAAGGATTCGTATTCCAAGGAAGGCTGCATCTACAAATTAAACAATGAACATGTCAGCACAAGACAACAAAACCCTTAGTTATTCCTCTCAGACCTGACCATGACCAATGGCAAGTTGTGGGAGAAACTTCAGGACTTGTTATACTCACAGAAGAAACACTGAACTCATGTTCATCATGACACAGCAACAACATATGTGATGACTTGACCACCACTGGCCCCATTTTTCTAAATATACTTTGGGTATGTTAGGAAATCATCTTGGATTCTGAGTAGGATTGAAGTAACATTCCTAGAAGGTTGTCAGGATGATGAAAAACATCTTGCTTGTTAACACAAATAAAGACATAAGGAAGTATCTCTTTTGTAGCAGACTTTCCATGGCTGGAAATTTGTCATGAGAAAACAAAACTCTAATTATATATATTAATTGATAAGAACTTTAGCAGAGCTCTCAAAAATAGTGGGAAACAGCTTATTCATGACAAAGCAAGGTTATATCATAATCACTGATGTCTTTATGGTTGGTGACTGTGTGGCTTAGAGAATGAAACGAATTTCAATCATTTGAATAACTATGTTAAACTTAAGTGTAGTTGGATATCACAATGAGTTGTGGCTTTTATCATTGCTTTCTAATGGTTTGGATATAGCACATAAAAAGGAGTTTTCTTTCCCACCGTGCAACTGGGTTTGAATGATAGAGAGGCAAAACTGTTATCCCTACTGGTATAGACAGATCAGGTAAGACGCTCACACTGGAAGCTGGTGTTCTACAATCTTTCCTGTGGTGAGTAGAACATCATTATGTTCACAAACAAAATAAATTCAGATAAATTCCAGAATTCACAGAATAATGTCCTTTGGTCACTATCTTAGCCCATGGGAAAATACTACATTTATCCCTCTGACAAAGCTATATGATGAACAAAGCATTTGAAAATTCATTTATAGAATGAAACTAAAACCAGAGTATGTAAGCAATAATTCCTCAAGATGAAAAAATATTTTATGCTCTGAATAGAAATCACCACTTGATTAAATGCCTCTGGAAACTGTCCAGAGAAGGAAGTAAAGTTGGCCTTATAAAAATAAATGCTAACCTTCTGACTTTTTAATATCTTTTACAATCACATCAGTTCCTGCTGCATTAGTGGTGATTATTTATACAAATAAAAAATAAAGTGTTTTGTATAAAAATTACACATTCAATAAAGACTGGCTTCAACATACATAGGAAAAAAGATTAAATGGCTATGGTCAATAGGGGAATAAGGATCATAACACTGATAAAAAATATTAAAACAAATCTGGAGTATCATTGTGTTTAACAAGTTTGTAAAGAAAACTCTTGTTAAAATTACATGAGTAAATTCCCATTCATTGTTAGGATGTCAGATTACTCTTTATAAAAAATATAGCACAGAGCATAAGGCAGAGTATAGAAATGTAATTTCAAAATACATAATAGAGATACTAAGTAAGAGGGTAGACTGAGAAGTTAAACAGTTGTTATGTTGCATTTTTTTTTTGCACTCCTGGGGACCTTTGGAATAAAAAAAGGCATGTGCATACAGTCTAATCTCCTTATAACCCTACTCAGAGCACACATCCTGAAAACAAATGAATGGTATTTGGTAGGAGGAGAGTACTTACCTTTAGATGCTTTAGTGGAATGTTCCCACTTTAGGGTTGCCTTTGGTAATTAAATCAAGAACCTATGATTAATTTGGCATACTCCCTGGAAAATGTCACATAAGCTATATGAGTATAAAACAGAGATGTTGCCAGATGCGGTGGCTCACGCCTGTAATCCCAGCACTTTGGGAGGCCGAGGCGTGCGGATCACGAGGTCAAGAGATCGAGACCATCCTGGCCAACATGGTGAAACCCCATCTCTACTAAAAATACAAAAAAATTAGCTGGGCGTGGTGGCGCACATCTGTAGTCCCACCTACTGGGGAGGCTGAGGCAGGAGAATTGCTTGAACCCGGGAGGCGGAGGTTGCAGTGAGCCGAGGTCGTGCCACTGCACTGCAGCCTGGCGCCTGGTGACAGAGTGAGACTCTATCTCAAAAAAAAAAAAAAAAAAAAAAAAACGGAGATGTTTCATAACCTAAATACATTTTCCAAGGCAAGTGACTGCCCATCTTACTTGGGGACCTATTCTTTAAATGTGGGCTGAAGCGTACCTTCTACAGACATCTGGGGAGCTGCATAGAATATTCTGAATTTTTCCTATATATTTTTCTCTGGATTGTATATTCTTGAAATTATTAAATAAGTTTTATACTGGGTAGTATCTCTGATCCATGTGAGTCTGATTTAAGAATTGTTACTCGTCTTAGCTTAGAAGGAAAGGACAGTTATTTATAATTCTTTAATCAGAGATATCCTCAAGCTGTTTTCACAAATTTCTCTTTTCTTGGGGCAAATGTGCCCATAAAACTTCCCTGTCAACACATATGCTATGGCTCATAGGTTTGTCCCGTTTCAATACTCACACTGAAATTTATTTTATTTTCTTTTATTGTGAGACAGAGTATTGCTCTGTTGCCTACTCTGGAGTGCAGTGGCACGATCTCAGCTCACTGAACCTCTAGATTCAACTCATTCTCATTCCTCAGTCTCCTGAGTAGCTGTGATTACAGGTGCCTGCCACCATGCCTGACTAATTTTTGTATTTTTAGTAGAGACAGAGTTTCACCATGTTAGCCCCGCTGGTCTCAAACTCCTGATCTCAAGTGGCCTGCCCACCTTGGCCTCCCAAAAGGCTGAGATTACAGGCATCAGCCACCATACCTGGCCTCATGTTGAAGTTTAATACTCAATGTGCAGTATTGAGAGGGAGGGCCTTTAAGAGGTGATTGGGTCATGAGAGCTTGATCCTCAGGAATAGTGGTCTTTGTGCATAGATGAATCCACTCATGAATTAATAGATTAATGGGTTAATGGATTAATGGATGAATGGTGTACCATGAGAGTGATACTATAGGCTTTATAAGAAAAGGAAGAGAGACCTAAGCTAGCACACTCAGTCCCCATAAGATACCCTGCTCTGCCTCAAGACTCTGCAGAGAGTTCCCACCAGCAAGAAGGCCCTGGATGTGGCTCTTGACCTAGGACTTCTCAGCCTCCATGATTGTAAGAAATTAATGTGTTTTCTTTATAAATTACCCAGTTTCAGGTATTCTGTTGTAAGCAACAGAAAGTGGACTAAGAAAACATAGGTCCAGTGACCAAAACAAAAACAATTATCCCAGGGAATCTTGGTGGTTACAAGAATAATTTTCAATGAGTTAAACCAAAATGTTTCTATACCGTAAAAATTACACACACAATTTAAGGAGAATACAGTCAAAGTTGAATAGTGAGGCGATTTTAAACAGTAAAGAAAATTAAATACGTACATAATTAGGAAACATATGATATAATTGATATTCTATGCAGTGTCAACATAAGGTACACTGCCTGCTATAGATTCTTTACATTAACTTCAGTGTATCCTAGTGAAGGTTTTATTATTCTGCAACATTTTTTCTCTTTTATTGTAAAACATCAAAGTTCATACTTAGCAATATATCAAACACTCTTCTTTAGAAAATGTAATAAGCCAATTATTTGACATACAGAGATACACTCTAATTTTGATTTAATTATTACTTAGTGGATTTGAAATTGTAACTATTATTATATTGAATATTTCTCTGTTGTGCTTCAAAAATAATTTCTAAAAACAAACTAAAACTTAGGCACTTGTACACTACAGTCGTAATTACAGTGCGTTTTCTCCTAGACATTACCATGGATATTGCTTTAATGAATTTGTAATTATACCAAAATAAGGATCCTAATTCTCATTTTCTATTTATACTTTCTCCCTAAGTTTAACCATTTGAATGACAAGAAAACCATGTGTAATGACTCTCACAATCACATCTCTATCCCGAATATTCAATTGATTTTTTTAATCTGATATTTAAATGCCTGCTTTGCATTCTCACCATTGTCAAATGAGTCATTTAAACTTCATAGGACCCAAACAAAGTTCTCTGTCTCTCTCCAAGTCATCTACTATGCATGCCTGTGTCTTTTCATTTTCTCTGTTTCTCTCATCCCTTCATTCTTTCCAACAGAAAGTTCTATATTTTAATCTCTTCTGCTAACATTTAAGTGCAAGCCACCACTGTTGACCACCTGAATTCAATGGCTTCCTGAAAACCAGACTCTGAGTCTCTTTCTTCTCTAGAATCCATGTTCCACACAACAACCAGACTGATCCTTTCCAAAATATGAATCCAGTTTTAGAATTACTTGTTTAAAGTACACCTATAGCTTTTCTGTGCACTAAATGAAACACACACACACACACACCCCAAAAAATCAACCGAACGAAAAGACTACCATGGATTCCAAAGCCTTACATGAGCTTTACCTTTCCAAATTTATCGGGTCATTATTTCTCTCCTCAGTCATTAAACTATACCCATAATTACTTTTGTTTTTTATCATGTGTCTCAATGTAATTTGGTCCAAGCTCTATAATTCAGAGTGACAGCTGGATTACCAGGTCTCTGTTGGAATTTTATCATGAAAAGTATTTAAATGAAGATTTTTCTGACTATTCATTGTTCATTTCTCTCTGTAAGTGTATAAATTTCAATGAGCAACAATGCTTCCCATGCTTCTTTTATTTGTGATTGTCAGTTTTAACATTAATAACTTCAGTTTTGGGCATTTTTAAAGCTTTTTATTATTATAACAGCCTTTTTTTTTTTCATTCTTGAAAAAAATATCACCACTCTGTGGTTTTAAGAACTCCCACATTGTGGTGAAGATAATAGTTGAAATTAAAGTGTAAAAATATAAACTAAAATAAATCTAACAAAATTGCAAAATATTAAATGCAGACTGTGTTATGTATGTCATCATAAGATTCAATATAAATAATTTTATAATGGGCCAGCTTCGGTGGCTTATGCCTGTAATTCCAACACTTTGGAAGGCCAAGGCAGAAGGATTCCCTGAGCCCAGGACTTCCAGATCATCCTGGGAAACACTGTGAGAACTCATCTAAACAAATAAACTTAAAAATTAGCCAAGCATAATGGTGCATGCCTGTATAGTCCCAGCTACTTTAGAGTCTGAGGCAGGGAGGATTGCTGCAGGCCGGGATGTTCAGGCTGTATTGACCTGTGGCTGCACCACTACACACCAGCCTGGCAACAGAGTGAGAACATTTCTAAAAAAAAGAAAAAATAATTTAAACAATTTTAATAGATCATTTGGATATCATCTTAATAAGCTGTTACTCACTGTAACTTAAATCCAAAAATCTCTATATGCCATTCAACTCTTCTTTTCCAGTTTTCTTTTCAAATACCAGACTCCACTATTTGAAATGTTTTATCTCCTCTTCTTTCATCAGTTTCTGGTATTTCTTCAAGGAGAGGTTAAATGTTACAATCATGACAAGCCCTTATTTATATCCTGGAGAAGCTTCCTATTGCCACTGTAACAGGTAACCACAAACTTAGTGTCCTAAGGCAACATAAGTGTGTTATCTTGCATTTCTCCAGGTCTCAAAAGCCTAACTAAGCTCAGATCAAGTCATCAGCAGGGTCACATTCCTTTCCTCCAGGCTCAAGGGAAGAAGTCATTTCCTTGCCTTTTTAAGGTTTTGTGGGCTACCTGAATTCCTTGGCTCAGCCCCATTCTAAAACCAGCAAGAGCAGTCCAGTAATTTTCATGTGATACCTCTCAGATGTTTCTTTTGTGGCAGTCTCTCTCTCTCTCTCTCTCTCTCGATCTCTGTTTCTCACTATTTCAATTTCAGCTGACTACCTGTATCAATTCGTTTTTGTTATAAATGGCACTGGAGTCATAGATTCTGGGATTTTGGACATGGGCATATTTAGGAGCCATCATATATCTTATCACATATCTTCATACTCTCTCACTCTAGTCTTTCTATACTTAGCAGATGTACTACTCATATACTGTGCATTAGGCTAAACTGAACATCACTATAGGATAGTGGCTAAATACGTGTTTATCAGAGGCAGAGAGAATGGAAGCAAATTCTAGGTCTGCAAATTCACACCTATGTGATTTGGAGAATAATTTATCCTTTCTGTATCTCCATGCTGGTGTTTGAATGTGTGTTTCTTCCAAAACTATGCTAAAACTTAATTGCCATTTTAACAGTGTTAAGACATGAGACCTGTAATAAATATTTAGGCCATGTATGCTGTACCCTTGTTGATGGGATTGGTACTTGATATAGTTTGGCTGTGTCGCCACCCAAATCTCATTTTGAGTTGTAACTTCCATAATTCCCATGTGTTGTGGGAGGGACCTGGTGGAAGGTAATTGAATCACGGGGATGTGTCTTTCCTGTGCTAGTCTCTGGATGGTGACTAGGTCTCATGAAACCTGATGGTTTTATAAAAGGGAGTTTTCCTACACAAGTTCTCGTCTCTTGTCTGCACCATGTGAGTGTGACTTTTACCTTCTGCCACAATTGTGAGGCCTCCTAAGCCACGTGAAACTGAGTCTATTAAACCTCTCTTTTTTGTAAATTGTCCATTCTCAGGTATGTCCTTACCTGCCGTGTGAAAATGAACTAATACAGTACTGTTATAAAAAAGCAAGTTTGTCTTAGCCTAAAAGGAAAAGAAGGTACTTATTATTCTTTAGTCAGAGACATCCTAAGGCTGTTTTCACAGATAACACTTTTTTTGGGTCAATATGCTCACAAAACTTTCATCTTCAACACACAGGCTATGGTTTGAATATTTGTTCCTCAAAGTTCATGTTGAAATTTAATCTCCAATGTGTCTGTATTAGCCCCCTGCCACCCGTCACAGATCCCACAGTCTTTCTGCTTTCCACCATGGCATGACATACCAAGAAGACCCTTACAAGATGGTAGCACCTTGATACTGGATTTCCTAGTCTCCAATATACAATCTATTATGCTAATACATTTCTGTTGATTAGAAATTAGCCAATTTCAGGCATTCAGTTATCAGTTCACAAATCAGACTGACACTCCATTTTTTCCATAAAATCATCATCATAATAGCAATCACTGTTAGTACTGGGGATTATGTTTGTCAAAATATATGAACACTTAGAACAGTGTCTAGGCCATGGGCATACTCAATAGTATTAGTGATAGTTACTAGCATATTGCAACGCAATTGTCTTTCCATGTGCTTTTTTTTTTCATTTCACTTTGGCCATTTAATTACTTTGATATTCTTAGTATTTAGTTTTTAATTTTTTTCTTACAATGTCATAATAGAATCAAAAGAATATTATGATAGAATATACCCCTCATTTTTATGTATTTTCCTGCACTATCAATAATTTCTTTTGGGGATTAAATTTTAAAATTTCATTTTTTTATTTTTGTCTAAAATACTAAAGGAAATAAATGACTCTATGAAATTTGTAATCACATTTGTTGTAAGAGTGCAGTGAAGGCATTTTATGTTATTATTGAGAAGCATTTATATATAATCCAGATGAGAAATGTTTTTTAAAAATCATAGGCTATAAATAATAAAATATAGTCATTGAAAATTATCTTTGGCCAGGTGTGTTGGCTCACACCTATAATCCCAGCACTTTGGGAGGAGCAGGTTATATTTTAACAAATATAATCCCCAGTACTAACAGTGGTTGCTATTATGATGATGATTTTATGGAAAAAATGGAGTGTCAGTCTGATTTGTGATCAGAGACAGGCAGATCACCTGATGTCAGGAGTTTGAGACTAGCCTGGTCAACATGAGGAAACCCTGTCTCTATTAAAAATACAAAAATTAGCCAGGCATGGTGGTACATGCCTGTAATCCCAGCCACTCTGGAGGCTGAGACAGGAGAACTGCTTGAACCTGGGAGGCAGAGGTTGGAGTGAGCAGAGATCGTGCCACTGCACTCCAGCTGTCTGACAGAGCAAGACTCTGTCTCAGAAAAAAATAAATAAATAAATAAACAATAAAAAAGAAAATTATCTTTATTTGAATTAATATTTCTGTGAATATTTTGAATTACATGTTTTTCTCCTTTCGTGGCAAATTTGAGGCGCAATACTAGGCATGATGCAAGTTCCATGATATAAAAATGTAAGCTTTCTTTTTGACAAGTTAGTTAATATGTTCTGGCACTGCTAATATTTTAAACAAATTACCATTATTTTACATTATTTTATGTATTGATTCTATTTAAATATTATCTCAACGTTATTGTGAGACTTCTGATTTAAAATGACAGATTAAGCAAACAAAATTAGTCTCCCATTCTGTTTCACATTTATTGGAATATAAAAAAATATATAGTAAATTCATTCAAAATACTTTTGAGAATAAATTCTAGCAAGTTCCTGGGAAGGAGCAAATGGATGAGACTTAGTAACACATGATTCAGAGAAAAAAGACAAAAGGCTCAGAAAACAACAGCGGCAACAGAGAATCCTTGAGTGGGGAATGTTAGAGTCTTCATTTTGCTGTTAAGCTCATGTGAATCTCTGAGGTTAGCAGCAGAGGAGAGTGACAATGAGAAGAAAATGAACATTAGTGGAGTTAATCAAGGAACCAACAGTCTGTACACTGCACTTTTGGTTGATTGGTTTCTACTACCCCTCTTCCCTAAACCAATATTGTGAAAGAGACGGTTTGTATCCAAATGGAAATAAGGCATGTGCTTTCTGAAAAAAATCAGAAATATTTCTTACACAGGTCTTTCTTGTTTATTTAACTAAACAATGACCTCCCTGTTTGCCTGTCTGATCTCCCTGCATGCCTCCCGAGATAAAGTCTGTCATTCCTCAGGCATCTCTAAGACACACAAAGCGGAAGTTCAGTTGTAAGTCAGAAAAAGTGGCAGTAATGTTAGTTGTAGATATAAACAGACAAAAATTATCATGATATATTTGAGGAAAACTGGTGACCTGAAAGTAAATAATTTAATATTAAAAAATAAACCAAGAAGACACTGCCTGAGTACAATAAAATGTTGTTTTAAACAAATTCTAGATTGTGTGTTTAGTATAGGTAGAAACAGCTTACATTCATTTATGTAAAATAGTTCACTGTTAAAGAAGAATAAATAAATGGAGATTTAGAAATAATTTAATAAAAATCATGCATAAATATTAATAAATATGACTGCACAAAAATAAGGATATAAATAAGATAATGCCAAAAATTAACTCAAAGTGGTCAATGTCCTATGTTCAAGGACTGCAAATACAAAACTATTAGGAGAAAACATAAAGGTAAATTTTCATGACCTGGATTTGGCAATATATTCTTGTTTGATGTCAAAAACACAAACACAAGACAATATAGATGAAATGGACTTCATAAAAACAAACTATTGTATATCAAAAGACATTATCATAAAGATAAATAGATAACCTTCCTAATAAGAATTATTTGCAAAACATTTATTTTATGTTTATTTAATTATGTCTAGTCTTCATAATATATAAAAAGAACTCTTAGAACCCAACAACAAAAAGACAACACCACTTTTAACCAAATGGTTAAATGGCTTGAAAAAGAATTTATTCAGAGAAAATACACAAATGGCCAACAAACATATAAAAATAAGCTCAATGAGATTAGGCATTAGGTAAATGCTAAACAAAACCAAACTGAGATACCATTTCACACCGAATAGAGTAGGCATATTTTAAAAATGGGAAATAATAAGTCTAGGCAAGGTTGTAGAGAAATTGGAATACTCATATGTTGATAGTGGGCATATAACAGGGTGCAACCACTGGTGAAAAACAGGTTGACGATACCTCAAAAAGTTAAACAGAAATATTATATGACCCAGCAATTCTATTTCTTCTTATTTACCCAAAATAATTGAAAACATGTTTTCAAACAAATACTTGTATGCAAATGTTCAAAGTTGCCTTCTTCGTAAAAGCCAAAAGAAAAAACCAAAGATCTATCAGTGGATGAATGGCTGAACGAAATGCAATGAATCAATTTATACAATGGAATTTTACTCAACCTTAAAAAGTAATGATACATGACACAGTGTTGATAAACCTCAAAAACATTTTGCTAACTGAAAGAGGTCAGTAGCAAAAGGTGACCTAATGTATAATTTTTTTATATAACATAATAAAATAGATACAAAATATCCAGAATAGGTAAATACATTGTGGCAGGAAACAATTAGTGATTGTCGGTGTTTGGGATCTAAGAGTATTAGGGCGTGATTATTTAATAGATATAGAGTTTCTTTTTGTGGTGATGAAAATATTTTGGAACTAAATCATGGTGTAAGTTGATCACCATTCAAAATGTACAAAACTCCACTGAATAGTGCACTTTAAAATGGTTACTTTTATGTTAATAACACCTAAAAAAATAAATTCATAAAACATAGGAATTTGGATCCTCTTTAATTTAATTCTTTTTCTCTTCTACTATGAAATGACAAAATACTATGTAAACAGAAGACATCCTAAATATTTTCAGAGAGAAAAAGCAAGAAAATCACCTGTTCTGGAATGTGTATTATCTGAACAGTAGACTTTCTAGCAATCACCCCTGACGGTGAAATATAAAGAAATGATCAATGCTGGTCGTGTTCTAAGGATACATTATTTTGAAACTTTAATTTCATAATTTAAAAAATTATGAATTAAATGTAAAGATAAAATCAAGAGTTTACCTTTCATATACTGCTTCTAAAATAACTGAAAGGTTTAGACAGCATATTAAACTTTCCAATTACTAGTATACTTATGATACTAAAGGTTTTCTGTTGAGGATAGCATTTTTACATTTCTACATATAAAGATGATCAGTTACCTTAAAAATAAAAATTTCTGGAAAGTAGTCACAGTTTAATTAGAAAACAAATGAAAATGTAACATGATTTTAACAGCTGATAGATATTAGAGAAGAAAATTCATATAATCTTGAAGCTTTGACTGCTTTCATTTACGTCATCTAAGCAACACCATTTTATTGAAAATATATGATAAATGAAATAACACTTCCTACATATACACTAGTATTTACTAAATAAATGTTAAATAACCATAATTGTAAATCTTATTTACTGTTTTGTTCTTTTCAGAATCTTTCACAAGTATATGAAATAATTACAAAAATAAATTACATAAAAGTTTTCATTGTAAAAGTAATTCCATCACAGTTTGAAAATCTGGGCATCCTTGGGATTTTATTTCCATATGCATGTCTATTTCACTACTAACAATAATAATTAAAAACACATAAATTACTTTGTAAAACTACTAAATTTTTTATAAAGCAAAAAGTAAACACCCAATCAAAAGTGCATGCACATGTGACTCCCAGTGTATGCTTTGGTAAGATAACTTGATTTCAATCATTGGAAAGTAGAGTCCTTCCTCTCTTCTTGCTCCTTGTCCTCCTTTTTCTTAAAGCTGATTGCCCATTTCTCAGGCTACTATGGATTAACATTGATTAATGGTTAATAAGTTTCTTTTCTTTTCTTTTCTTTTCTTTGAGATAGAATCTTGCTCTTTCACTCAGGCTACAGTGCAGTTGCGCAATTTTGGCTCACTGCAACCTCAGCCTACCCACTTCAAGTGATTCTCCTGACTCAGCCTCCTGAGAATCTGGGATTACAAGTGCCCACCACTGTACCTGGCTAAATTTTGTATTTTTAGTAGAGATGGGGTTTCACCATCTTGGCCAGGCAGGTCTTGAACTCCTGGCCTCATGATCCATCCACCTCAGCCTCCCAAAGTGCTGATATTACAGACATGAGCCACTTTGCCCAGCCACCTTATATATTTTAAATTGACAAATAAAATTTCTATATATTTATGGTAAACAACAAGGTGTTTTGTTAGATGCATACGCTGTGGAATGACTAAATCAAACTAATAAACATATGCACATACTTACTATTTTCTGTGGAGAAAACACTCAAAATCAACTCTCTTAGCAATTTTTAAATATCCAAGACATTTTTATCATCAATCATTACCACATTGTGCACTAGATCTTTTGAACTGATTCTTTCTAAATAAAATGTTGTATACTTGGGCCAACATCTCCCCAATCACCTCTCAATGGTTATAATTTTTAAAATATGTACTATAGCTTCAATTGTAAACTGAGTATGAGTTGGTATATTCTGACCTCTTAAAATTTTATATAGAACTGCATAAACTCTTTCTGTGTCTTTTTGAATTACAAAGCCATCTCCATTAGCTGAACAAGTATCTAGGATACCTTCATTATATCACTCTTCCCCTTCTTGGTTGTTTTCCATGTTGTTCCAAATATGTTAATTTAGAAATAAAAAAAGAAAAGAAAAAATTTCATCCATTTGATTTCCACTCAGATCAACCAATGAACCAACCAGCCTGTATGCAATTTTTATTGTGTTGTAGGAGATCATATTTATTATATGAAAGACTTCGCATGGAGTCAGTTTCATCACCACCCATAAACTTAGCACCATGGGTTCACTTTCTTAAAGCTCTTTTTACTCACCACCCTCAGTTTTCTTACTGACTGTCACTCTCAGGCCTCTCCACAGAAAGGTGACAGTCTTCTGTCACCGTAGTCTTTTTTTTTTTTTTTTAATTGCGTTTTAGGTTTTAGGGTACATATGAAGAACATGCATAATTGTGGCATAGGTACGTACATGGCAATGTGGTTTGCTGCCTTCCTCCCCATCACCTATATCTGGCATTTCTCCCCATGTTATCCCTCTCCAACTCCCCACCCCCCACTGTCCCTCCCCTAGTTCTCCCCCACAGACCTCAGTGTGTGATGCTCCCCTCCCTGTGTCCATGTGTTCTCATTGTTCAACACCCGCCTATGAGTGAGAACAGGCAGTGACGGCTGTCCTCTTCAGTTGTGCTGCCTTCCCATAGGATAAAAATAACATTTCTCATTTTAACTACTTTTTGTTGGTTTAGATCCTTCCCATCTCCTCAAGATGTCACTCCCTAATTAGTTTATCAATTTTTTTAAACAAAAATTTTAATAATAAGAACCTGCCTGACAACCAACTCAATATATTTTCTTACAGAGAAATTTATTCTCTTGAATATGTTTACCTACATAGTGATTTGATAAAACTATAAAAGAAGGTTTAAAAAAATTATCCATGTTAGTGTTAAATAATTGCAAAACCAGTTATTATGCCACAGATAAATACTGAGTTATTATTAATCAGAACTTATTATATCACATTAGAATTAGTCGTGTAGACCTACTGGCAATAATATGTGCATTTAGACCTTTGCCTTTTTAGAGAAACAGTGATAGTTTTGCCTGTAGGAAAATGTAACAGAAGTGTAATAAAACAATATGCGTTCTAGATGGATAGCAGTGGATTTAGCTTCTGGCTCTAGTCTCCTCTGTGGTGCTAAACTGGACTCCATTTTAGTTGATTTTGTCTTATGACAAAATTATGTCTTAGACTCTCAAATTAGGTAGAGAACATTAGGTTCAGTATAAAGGCACTGAATGCCAGTTCTACCAGTTTTGGTTTATGATTATAGCAACTGTTCATTGTGGACATCTGAGCCCAACCAGAACATTTTTTTTATAACTTACTAAAATGTTGTAGAATTAGGACCAAATAAATATATAAATGAGTAAATTAAATAATAGCCACCATTGATCTTCTTTCAAAAGGTTCTGAAATAGAGGAACTTTGAAGATTTTACTTCATTATTTTGTATATTTTTCCTAGAATAATGAGCACAAATTCAAATTGACCTTTACCATATGAACATTAGTGCACTTTGGCAATTATGCCTTTGACCTTCTTCTTTTGTTTTTTTAAATTATACATTAAGTTCTGGGGTACATGTACAGAATATACAGGTTTGTTACATGCCTTTGACTTTCTTTTAAAAAAGAATACATAATTTCAATGGATATTGTGATGTAATTCCCAGAGATTAGGAAACTGGATGAATGTTAACTGAATCACAAAATAAGGTGGAAAATGTATCTTTAATTGAAACTTAAAGGTTAATAGAAAGAAATAACACTGATATGGCATTTGAAAAGCTTTCACAAGACTGGTATGATCTTAGAAAAAACAACGAATCTATCTTACTAGCTTGAAGAGCTTTTACCAAATTATATGCACTGTCAAGGCAGATTTAACATTAAAATTTTCCCTAAAATAAAAAAAGAAAATATGAGTGCTTATGCTAAATATAATCAAGAAATTGTGAAGAGTATTTTCACAAACTCTCATACTGTTTTATACATTATTGTTTTATTCAAGAAAAGACTCCCTTATCTTCACAAAACTTACATTCAGTGAAAAGTAAGACACTATGATAATTAATACACACACACACACACACACATACACACACAAACACACACACACTCATTCATGGTAGAACATGGGGAAGAAGAAAAATTTTTCAATTCTGTATTTCACTAAAGCCAGATTTATAAGAGCACCAGACAGAAAGAGTTGTTTCTACTCTCTAAGAATTTAGTCCACTGAATTGTGGTGTGTCCTTCTTCAATTAATGTATAGAATGTAAAATCAAAAAACATATACAACTACAAATTACGTGTCATTGTATCTCCTTTCCCAGAAAAATTAAGTGTGTCGATTGAATGAAAGAATTTTGCTTTCACGAATCTAACACTTTTTCTAAACATCTTTTTTATATATTGTTATACTTAAGCATCTGGAATTATTTTTCCCTTAAAAATAATTAAAATAGCTCTTAACTGAGCAAAATTCCAAACGCTTTGACTGTGGTAAAAACTTCTAGCTAATTTTTATTCTTATTGATCTCTTAGTGATTTTACAAGGAACAGACACTGAGTAGATTCATCAATTACTACAAGACTTTCAGAATATCCTTTCCTGTAATATCCCCTCTTGATAGAACAGTTAAATTCTTCTATCAAAAAATGAAATCTTTTAAAATTAAAACATTTCCATATCATTAATAGTGATGTTTAAAAGCCCAAATCTATTAAATAGCTTCTTATATTTCATCCTTAAAATAAAATATTTCTGGCTGGGCACAGTGGTTCACTACTGTAATCCCAGCACTTTGGGAGGCCGAGGCAGGCGAATCACCTGAGACCAGCCTGGACAACATAGTGAAAGCCCATCTCTAGTAAAAATACAAAAATTAGCCACATGTGGTGGCACATGCCTGTAATCCTAGCTACTTGGGAAGCTGAGGCAGGGGAATCGCTTGATCCTGGGAGATGGAGGTTGCAGTGAGCCAAGATTGCCCATTGCACTCCAGCCTGGGCTACAGAGTAAGACTTTGTCTCAAAAAAGTAATAATAAAAATAAAATATTTATCTTTAACAGTTGGTGATATATTTAGGAGCTTTATGAACAGTAAACAAAAATTGGACAACTAGAAACTGCATTAATTATTTTAACCTAATTCTTTGATCATTTCTGGGCTTTACCCAAGAAATGAAGAGCACAAACTGACAGTAAGAGCCAGAGTACTAGATTAATATGGTTTATTTTTGCCAAAGATGTATATAGAACAGATTCACAGGCATTGCAACAGTGATAGCAAAATCATCAAAATCATAGGTATTAAATTAGTCTACGATAATATACAATAGAAAGGAAAACACTAGTTTTATAAGCATTTAAACTGTTGAATAATGATATACATCTTTTTGATGAGCTTGTGTTTTATTATATTGTAATATAGTATTTTTCACAATGGACATTTGAGGCTATAAACCTGTGTGTTCTTATCCACCTGAGCTCCCTTTCTGAACTGGGTACTTATTTCCCCAGCTCCACTGATGTACTTTTATTCCATCATTGCTGCTTAGGGAAAGGAAACCATTTCACTCAAGGTTACATCTCTCCCCTGGGGTTCTTCACATCTGGTGGCTTATTGATTCAGGATACAAATGCCCAGTGTCCATGTTACAATTTGGGGCAGTTCTGTAAAGCAGTTCCAGCCCTGAAGTTTCTCATGAGATTGACTCTGGCAGCTGTATTACATTTTGACTTCTCCTTCTGTCCAGTCCTCACCCTTGCAGTGCCTCACAGGTCTTGTTCCAAGAAGGCTCTAGAAAACCTTCCCCATGCAAATCACTGTCTCAACATCTGCCTCCCAGGGAACAATCTAAGTTGCAACCATTATTCAAACTATTCTTCTGAACACAGGTCATCCAATTTCTTGTAATGATATTTGCAAATAATAAAAATATTTTATTTGCATTGTGGTAACCTAAAGCATCCTTTTTCTTTCCTTTTTATATTTCCTACAATAAATGAGGGGTCCCTATTAGCTTTATTCAAGTTTTCTTCTGACATTCCTTAGAGATTTCTTCAGTTTGCCTTCTCCTCCCAACATTAAAATCTTCTTTCAGAGGTAACAAACTCAATATTTCTCTTCGTCTAGTTAAATGAATAACACACATTTATAGCAAATTATCTTTGCTTAAGCTTTGTGATATTACAGTTTTCTGATTCCCCTGTAGCCTCTTCTCATCTTCATTTCTTGTACTTTTTTAGGAATTGCTAGTCCTTTTTCTGCTTCCCAAACATAAATCCTCAATGGTCAGTCCCTCTTCTACTGACTTGTTTCCTTGTCTACTTTTGTCTTATCTTCTCTCTTATTTTTAAAATTTTTAAAGCTCTATTTATTTATTTGTTTGTTTAGTTAGTTAGTGACAGTGTCTCTCTCTGTTGCCCTGGCTGGAGTGCAGTGGTGAGATCACAGATTATTGAAGCCTGGACCTCCCAGACTTAAGCTATCCTCCAACTTCAACTTCGGACATGGCTGGCTAAGTTTTCAATTTTTTTTTTTTTTTTTTGTAGATACAAATTCTTACTACCTTTCCCAGGCTGACCTTCAACTGCTAGGCTCAAGTGATCCTCTTACCTATACCTCCCAAAATACTGGGATTGTAGGAATGAACCACTGCACCTGATTTATCTTTTCTTCTATTCTCTCTTCTCTTCCAAAACTTGTTGCTCTGATAATTTTATTCCCACCAATGTCATCAAACACTATGTTTATCTAAGTTTTACTAAAACAGTAGCCTTGCTTATGAATTTCAGGACCAGGTGTCTGTTGGACTTCTGCCTGAATTACTCCTCCGGAAATTGAAATTATACCAATCCAAATTTAAAGTGACTTTAACTTGATAATTTTAGGAAATTTATTTAATTACTCTAATTACCAGTCTCCTCAGGAAGAGTATTTATGAATGCATTACCTATTAACTATCAAAATATATTCTAGGTACTTTTCCAGGCACTAGAAACATAGCAATAAGTCACACAAATAAAAATGCTTGATGAATGGAGCTTACGTTCTAGATGTACTCACAACATTCTATTTTAAGTTACAAGCCTTCTTTTAAACGTCATTTTTTTAATACTTTTTTTTTTTTTCCCAGGCAGGTCTTCCTCTGTCACCCAGGCTGGGGTATCGTGGCACAATCATAGCTCAATGTAACTGCAAATTCTTTGGCTCAAGCAAGCCTCTTGCCTCAGCTTCCCAAGTAGCTGGGACTACAGATGCCAGGTGCCAGTATGTCTAGTTAACTTTTAATATTTTTGAATTTTTTGCAGAGGTAGAGTCTTTCTATGTTGCCATCGCTGGTCTTGAACTCTTGGCCTCAAGTGATTCTCTCACCTCTACCTCCCAAAGTGCTGTGATTAGAGACATGAGCCACTGAATCTACTTATTTTTCACATATCATAATCTTTTTTTGCATCATCATTTATCAAAAGTTTTAGAACCTATTATATTTCAATAACTGTACATTATATTTGCAGAGATAACACAAAAATTAATGTAATGGAATTCACATTTTAGTTGGATGTCAAACACCCAAACAAAGGACTACAGATTGCTATTACTAAAGTATAAACAGAAATAGATTCAGAAAAGAGAAGAAATCCAGAGATGATTACAGGGAAACATTTCTGGAATTGATGATGTATGAGGTAAATTTTCTAAAATGAATAGTTATTATTTCTAGTAGCTGGCAAGCCAAATGGGGAGAGACAGTCCACGGCATTTAAAAATAAACAAATTATAAAATCCCAGGAAGAATGAAAAACATGGTAGGATATAAAGATAATAAACATTTCAGTACGGTTGGAGGGAAATCTTTGGCAGGGGAAGTTTCTAGAATTCAAACAGGGAAATGGGGCCACATTTAGACCAGTTTTTATGCCTTCAAAATGGATAGAAGTATTAGTACTGTTCCTTAATATAAACGCAACATGTGAAGATGATAAATAATTAAGATACTAAACATGTATATAAAGCAAAGCTAATGCAATCGATCCCATCTGTCCTCACCTCACTGAACTGAAACACGCAGTCTGATATATCATAGGTTAAAAATATATAACTATTAACTGACCTTTGCCCTCCTACAACCTAAAATCTCTTGCACTTTTCTTTTTACTAAACAATTTATCTCAGAAGGATTTTCATTTTATTTATTAGTTCTATATATTCATTTTTCACAGTGAAGAAATTGTTCATTCTTTTTAAACAATCTTCAATGAAATTGATAGGTGGTTCCTTTGTTATTATCATTATGTATTTTATTGAATACTATAGTGGATATTCTTGTAAATATATTTTCACATATTTCTAAGAATTTATCCACTGAATAAATTGTAGTTGGAGAATTGTCCCAAGTATAAACTATTATTTTATGTTTTTTTAATACTCTAGCAAAAATGTTCTTAACAATCCCTTGCCAATAATTAAATTTCTTTATTTTACAAAACTGGAGAAGAACTACATTTCACTATTTTAATATTATTATTGTCATTGTGAGGGAAGCCAAAAATCTGTTCATATGTTAATTGATTAGAAAAAGATGGTGATCATTTCAAATGTTTGAAAAATCAGTGTGATAAATTGAACCATGGGAATAAAGCAAAATGAAGGATTTAGTAGGTTTTGAAACAAAATTATGTTTTCCTTTGTTAATATATTCCTGCTCCCAATGCCACTGGACTCTATGATTCTTGTAAACATTCATTGTAAAACTAAATGTCACAGAGAAGTGCTTAAAACTAACATATTTAATCCATAGCTGTATAGATTTATTGCACTGATATTGATACTTCAATAACTCACAAGCTTTTTTTGCCTGATATATATGCACATTAATTCTTTTGATCTTCCCTTCCTTGTTTTATTGATAATTGTCATCAGAGATCTTAGATTTTCATTTCCCTTGTACTTTGCTGATTTTACTGGCTGGTTAAAAAAATGTGTGTAATGTGTGGGTGTGTCTGTTAGTGTATTTGTACATATATATACATATATACACCCATACAACTGACAATGAGTCATCTTATTTTCAGTACTTCTTTATAACAAAACCAATTTTAAGTCTGCAGGTTTATTTTTATATTTTTAAGTTATAGAAAAGTTAATATATGGTTATGAGATTAATGAATCTAATTAAGTTATACATAGTGGTGTTAATATAATTAAGTTAAATATTAAATTAATAAAGTTAATGATATAATTAAGTTAAAATACTTTAAAAATACTGAATTATAATACTTGACATGAATCCATTTTTTTTTGATTTTATGAAAATGTCACCAAACTAAATATATATTCATTTTCCCCTTTATAGATGTAGTTTAAATTATAGTTATTGATTTTATAGCTTTTTCTGATCAATTTTTTTCAAGTAGCTATGTAAAGAAATGACCATGAGTCACATTATTTTACAGTAAAGAATAATCCTCTTAGATTCATATACAGTTTTCTAATGATTTATCTAACATGAAAAACGTGAAGAAAAATAACCTCACTTCATCTGTATATAGAATACACATGATGGACATGATTTCATGTATTGTATAAATGTTTCTCCCAATATACTGTTTCAAGATCAAGCTACATTGTTCAAGTTACATCCTATATACCTGACTTGTTAGCCTAAAATAAGCATAGAAAATAACTAAATGATTGCAACAACTCCAAAGAAATATGATAGAATAACTGACTACCCCTTGAAATTTATGCAATTGTAATCAGAACCTTCATTGCTCTGCCTTCACTGAATGTTTTTCCATATATTTACATAGGCTAGACCTCATTTATTTTCTTAAAAAAAAATCTCATTTTGCAAAATTGACCTTGGCCTGTATACCTGTATAAATATAAATAGGATGATTTTTCTCATAAAACTTGCAAGTCTTACAGTGATTCAAATGTAGTAAGAATCTTACTATATTTAGTAAAATTCTCAATATAATAAGAATGGTCCTGGGATATTCACATGTAATTCAAATTGGATACCAACATAATGTTTCATTTCCTCTAAATTTTCTGATCCATAGAGGGGAAAAGAATGTTAGCAGTAAAAACATTAGAAATGCTTCCGACATAGAAGGAGCCATTCTTATCACAATTCACACATGTTAGCTACCTTTTGTCCTATGAAGTTCCTTTTGACATAAATGCAAACTCTGCTTCTTTTCAGCTTTATGCAAAGCTAAAACGGGAGCCTCTATTTCTAGTCTTGACCAGAAAGTCAGAAAAGAGAATGTGTACTTTATGATTCCAGCATTATTCACCATGAAAATGGTCAAGATGAAGCATGCATTACCCAGAGTGAAATGGCATGAGAGAAAATTAGAATTCACTCACTGGTCATATTATATCTCATAGAATACAAACGAAGGTTATAGTCTTGAACACATCATTTTTAAGAGGCAATTTTTACACTCTGGGGATTGCTAACTACAGAAATGTATTTTCACTCTCACTGTTTCATTCCAACTTTAGAGAAATACCTACTTAGTAGGATCAGTGTTAAGTAATGCTGATCCATTGTGCTCTCAATGTATGAAATTCATTAAATATAAGAACTTCAGAAAAAAAAAAGAGTTTAGAGTGAATCATTATCTTGCAACATATTATTTGTATATGTTGCTAACATCAACTACTGGCTGAAATGTATGATTTGCTTTAGTATATTCGCTTCTGAAGTTTAATCTCTTCACAATGAAATCTGTTTGAACTGATTTAACAAACGTGTTTCTGTGCATGTGTGTACATATGGCTGCACTGTGCTAAGGGGATAGGAAATGTAAGACTGTTAGGTAATTTTTCTTTTCACAGCCTGTACACAAGTGGACGAGTGGATTTAAATATATACACACACAGACATGCACAGACACACACGCACAGAACTGTGTGATAAGAAAATATAAAAACACTAGAAAATATATAGTAACAGAGCACAGAGACAGCAACCACTGACTGGCAGGTGAGAAAATTGCTCATAAAAAGTGACATCAGATGAACACCTTTTAAATCTCAACAGGATTTACTATTCAAGGAATAAAATGGAAGGTATGAATAAACTGGGAAGGTGAAGTGATTAAATGGTAAATTAAATATTGGTGTGATTAGGGGTGAATAATAGTAAATGTCCAATTTTAAAGGTGTTAAAAGATTGGCAATCTAGATGTATTTGAGCATTTTTCCTATACAAGAGCCATTAAAATCTTTGAGGAGGATAACATTATGATATGTAATTTAGGAAAAGCATACTGTACGCTTTTCCTAAACAGTATAAAAAACTTATTTTAAAGGGGGAAAGAAAACAAGATGTAATAAGACCAGTTAGGGGTCCAGTACAGGAAAGTCAACTGGAAACACTGAAAGATAGACTGCTGTCAGCAGCAACTGACATGCAACCACATTTAGGAGTTTGGAAGATAATCAATAGAACCAGATTAATCACAGGAGTAATAAAAAGGCAGAGACATCAATAATAAACTGAATGCATTTCTTTTTGTAGAATCTGTTCTTCTTATATAGTTGTCCCTTAGTATATGTGGGGGATGGGTTCCAGGAAACCCACCTATATCAAAATCTGAGAATACTCAAGTTCTGCCATTGACCCTGTGGAACCCTCCTAAAAGAAAACTCAGCCCAAAAAGTCAGCCCTCCCTGTATGAGGATTTCTTGTCCCACTTTTCAATCTGAGTTTAGGTGAAAGAAGTCTGCCTGCAAGTGGACATGCACAGTTAAATCAGTGTCGTTAAAGGATCAGCTGCACTTTCTCTACTGGTTGCTTTTCAGTGGTGGTCCTGTCACAAAAATATTAAAATAATTTTTACCAGGGTTTAACAATATATGGCCAAACACTGAAAAAAGTCCTGCACTTCAGTTGCAGGTTGTGGGTGGGAGGAAGAAACTAACACGTGAGAATGATGGCTGTTAATCTCGATGCTAACTGTAGCAAAGTAATAGTAAACTCAGATTTTTATCCCACTTGGAAGCAATACCTGATCACTGGAGATGAGTGGGGCTTTAAAATTGATTATGAGAGCTCTAAAATTTACTACTGAATATGCTGTCTATGCCAGATTTATATTATGCCTTCAGTTAAAAACCTAAGAAGTTAGAAAACCTGAGCCACAAAGATCTGCTTAGCCTCTGGAAGGTCCACTGAGTACATGATTGCATCACTATATCATTTTCTTTTGTACATTAGATTGAGATCCCCTTTTTAGTATCTATTTTATTTTGTATTTTTTTTTTTTTTTTTTACAAAAGATGTTCCTTGAAGATTAGGAGTGCAAGACGTATTAACAATTGATTAACAACAAATTCAGTCAAGACTGAATTTAAATTTATTGCAAACATGTAATTATAGAATACTATTCATCAGTTTCAATCCCTTCCATGAACAAAGCTTTTCAAGTAATTTCAACTAGAAGAAATTTCACTAATTTGAGTATCTGTCTCTCTGCCCTAATACATCTCAGGTAGCATGTGTTAATAAATATTTCTTTGAATGGATTTTCTTTCTTTTTGTGTTACTATCTTATTTTCTGTTTTAATATGCTGAACAAATTTAAGATTCAAAACAGTGTCTGTAATGCATTTTTACATTTTAAAATGCAGCGAAACACTAACAAAACAACATGTAATGTCAACGTTATTTAATATGCCTCCATTTTAATTATCTGCATAGTATATTTTAAAACTTAGTTTTTTCCTCCTCTGCTCCATTTTTTAAGATCATGTATTCATTTTAAGAAAAGGCCATCTATGGCTGAGCACGGTGGCTCACACCTGTAATCCTAGCACTTTGGGAGGCTGAGGCGGGCAGGTCACCTGAGGTCAGGAGTTCAAGACCAGCCTGGCCAACATGGTGAAACCCCGTCTTTACCAAAATACAAAAATTAGCAAGGCATGATGGCAGGTGCCTGTAATCCCAATTACTCGGGAGGCTGAGGCGGGAAAATCCCTTGAACCCACGAGACGGTGGTTGCAGTGAGCCAAGATGGCACCACTGCACTCCAGCATGGATGGCTGAGTGAGACTCTTGTCTCAAAAAAAAAAAAATAAATAAATAAAATAAAAGAAGAAAAGACCATCTATAGTAAGCAAAATAATGAGTTTGTACTTATGCAGACAAGTAAGTAAAGTAACATGATATGTGCTTTTTTAATTCTATTAGTAAAATTCCAACAAAGCAGTTCTATAGGTTTGGAATATAATTGTCTGTTCATTTTTGATATTTTATCCTATGTTTAAATCAGACCAGTGATTACAATAGTGATAAAGAATATTACAGTTTTGTGCTCAAAAATCCTAGATTAAAATCAACAATGAATTGAGTGTTAATATGTGCCAGACACTGAACTGGCTGGTGGGGGCTCCTATACTTTCAGAAATAAACTTGTCTGAATAGATATTGATGGGAGTATTTTTATAAAATGCAAAATACAAAACGGTGACATGAGTGTTAATTTATTCTGATGTTTCCGAGGTTTATTGAGGTATACAAATAATAAATACAAAATATATCTGCCTAAAGTGTACAATGTGATATTTTGATATACATATAAATTATGAAGTGAGCACAATTAAGCTAATTAACATTTCCATCACCTCATATAGTTAGCGTGTGTGTGTGTGTGTGTGTGTGTGTGTGTGTGTGGTGAGAACATAAGATCTACATAAGATCTACTCTTTTAGTAAACTTCAAGTATACTACTGCAGTCACCATGCTGTACATTTGATCACTGGAATGTATTCATTCTGTAACTAACAGTTTGGACCCTTTGACCAACAGCTCTCCATTTTCCCCACTCTCACCCCCATATCTGTTATATACATGTAATAGAGGGAAAGAATAGAAAGTTTACAATATAAAGGCTGACTATGACCATTGACATCTGCTCTCACATGTCTGATTGGCATGTGAGTGGAGGTGCTCACAAAATTGCCCTGGAAAGAAGGGAAGTTACTTCCTGATCTCATAGCCACTTGAGACATTGTTATCAGAAGAGCAGGGATATGACTCTAACATAGATTTGCCAGATCTAGACAAGAAGCGACTGGAAAATATTTACATATGGCCAAAGCAGATTCTCATTTGAAGGTCTGAGTTATTTCCCAATAAGGAATCAGTGAGCTAACATGCTTCTTAACATGCTAAAGCACCTCAAACTATCCAAAGTTTTATTCTTAAGAGTGGCATTTTGTATCCAGAGGCCTTGGAGACAACACAACACATCTACAACCATCCAATCTTTGACAAACCTGACAAAAACAGGCAATAGGGAAAGGATTCCCTGTTTAATAAATGGTGTTGGGAAAACTGGCTAGCCATGTGCAGAAAGCAGAAACTGGACCCCTTCCTGACACCTTACACTAAAATTAACTCCAGATGGATTAAAGACTTAAACATAAGACCTAACACCATAAAAACTCTAGAAGAAAATATAGGCAAAACCATTCAGGACATAGGCGTAGGCAAGGACTTCATGACCAAAACACCAAAAGCATTGGCGACAAAAGCCAAAATAGACAAATGGGACCTAATAAAACTCCACAGCTTCTACACAGCAAAAGAAATAGTCATTAGAGTGAATCGGCAACCAACAGAACAGGAAAAAATTTTTGCAGTCTACCCATCTGACAAAGATCTGATACCCAGAACCTACAAAGAACTAAAACAGATTTATAAGAAAAAAACAAACAAGCTCATTCAAAAGTGGGCGAAGGATATGAACAGACACTTTACAAAAGAAGACATACATGAGGCCAACAAACATATGAAAAAATGCTCATCATAACTGCTCATTAGAGAAATGCAAATCAAAACTACATTGAGATACCATCTCACGCCAGTTAGAATGGTGATCATCAAAAAATCTGGAGACAACAGATGCTGGAGAAGATGGGGAGAAATAGGAACACTTTTACGCTGTTGGTGGGAGTGTAAATTAGTTCAACCATTGTGGAAGACAGTGTGGCGATTTCTCAAGGACCTAGAAATAGAAATTCCATTTGATCCAGCAATCCCATTACTGGATATGTATCCAAAGGATTATAAATCATTCTACTAGAAGGACACATGCACACGAATGTTCATTGCAGCACAGTTTACAATAGCAAAGACCTGGAACCAACCCAAATGCCCATCAATGATAGACTGGACAGGAAAACTGTGGCACATTTACACCATGGAATATTATGCAGCCATCAAAAACGATGAGTTCATGTCCTTTGTAGGGACATGGATGAACCCGGAAATCATCATTCTCAGCAAACTGACACAAGAACAGAAAATCAAACACCGCATGTTCTCACTCATAGGCGGGTGTAGAACAATGAGAACACATGGACACAGGGAGGGGAGCGTCACACACTGGGGTCTGTCAGGGGGAAATAAGGGAGAGACAGTGGCAGGTGGGGAGTTGGGGAGAGATAGCATGGGGAGAAATGCCAGATATAGGTGATGGGGAGGAAGGCAGCAAATCACACTGCCATGTGTGTACCTATGCAACAATCTTGCATGTTCTTCACATGTACCCCAAAACCTAAAATGTAATTAAAAAATAGTGGCATTTTAAAATAGGAGACAATGATTCATACTATCACCTATAATATGAAACTTTGTACCTAATGTATTGAGACATGAACCAGAAATGATTAGTATAGCTTTGGGACAAAAAAACAAGAGGGTTTATTTTGACTTAGCACATTAGAAAATTTTTAAAATATTACATTTTTATAACCCTTAGTGTGACACCTGAATGTTCACGTTGTGCTGTGTTTTTCAAAAGCAATCCTGGTGTTCAGGTTTTTGTCTTCACAAAGTCTCTGTGTTGGACAGATATACCCCTTGAGAAAGTCTGACCCAAACAAACAAATGTACAGATAAGCAAAAATTTGTTGACACTGGACACCAACCACAGAAGAAGAACTGCGTAATTGAGGGCCTTAATTTAAGCTTCTTATGGCTTTCATCATAACCAGGCTTTCCTCCTAAAGGTAATTCCCAGTTATGGGTGGTAGAGACTGTATAGATAGTTTGAGTCTGCAACACAGGTAAGAAATTGGAAGGCACAATCTTAAATAGGAGTCACAGAGAGTGGAAATTCCAGGTTCTTTTAAAGTGCCCAATTATTTTGGTGTTATCTAAACTTCACATGCACAAAACAGAAATCCAAGTAACTTCATAGAAAACGTTAGCAAGAAGGCTAAGGAAATAAACACAAATTTATTGAGAAGGAAATAAAAGTTAGAGTTGAATACTCCACCAAGTTAGTGTGAATTTGAGAGTGTTTCAAAAGTTCTGTAGATCTCAAGCAGGGACAAGTCTTAGATGTAATGACAAGCCTGAGCTATTTCTACCTTAGCATAAACACTGTAAGAACAGAAAGAGTGATAAAACCGATTTGATGAAATACTGGTAATTGGTGAATATGATGAAAGAGTGTACAAAAATTGGCACAATTTGAGTGATCCTCCCATAAGACTGAAAAAGTTAAGTTACCAGAAATACACAGGCATATTAATTGTGATGACATTTAATCTTTAGGTTATTTTATGATCCACTAATTTTTTGTTTTGTTTTGTTATTTGAGACAGGGTCTCACCCAGGTTGGAGTGCAGTGGCATGATCTTGGCTCAACGGCAACTTCTGCCTCTAAGACTCAAGCAATCCTCCCATCTCAGACTCCTGAATAGCTGAGACCACAGGCACTTGATCAAGCTAATTTTGTGTGTTTTTGGTAAAGAAGGGGTTTAGTCATGTTGTCCAGGCTGGTCTTAAACTCCTGAGCTCAAGTAGTCTTCTCATTTCTATGCATATTTTATTTTTCCATTTATTGTCTCCTTTTATGTTTCTAGCACTTTTAATTCAGTCTGTATCTGTGAAATTTCCAGCTTGTTCATAACATTACCAACCCTTGGAATTTTCTGTCTTTTTAGTTGGTCATTCTAGTGTTTGCGTGGTTTAAATCCACATGTTCCTAACAAGTTAAACATCTTAAAACATTTCATTATGCATACTGGCCAGTTGGATATCCTATTGTGTGAAATAGCTATTCAGTCTTTTTGCTTTAATTTATATCTTCTCTTATCTTTTTCTTATTGATTTTTAAATATTTGCATGCACAAAATATTTTGTCATGTTTATTATTGTATGTACTACATTTATTAAAATTACTTTCTCTTATTTGCGGATATATTAATTGCTTATAACACTAAATGAGGATTTCAGAATCTGTAATCTATGAACAAGGAAATGGCTGATATAATCAGAGTATTATCACAAATTTAAATTAAAGAATTTTAACAATATAATTATATTCCACATTGGAATAAACAGTTCATCTTCAAATATGCCAATTGTTCCAGTAATGTCATTTTGGCAGTTCCTCACTTAAATTCAGGATTCAATGCAAAATTACACATTTTCTTAAATAGGCATGTCATGTTATTTTCTTCAATCTCAAACAATTCCTCAGACTAATTGAAATTGAGAAGATAATTTTATGAAAATCTAAAGGACTTTGAAAGTCACAGTGATCTTCTAAAGGAGAACTATGATTGGGGAGCTTACATGATCAGACTGACAAATAAAACCATAATGTTTCAATAATTAAGGCAGTTTGGTATTGACATCAAATAGAATTGACCCCTTTGTTTTTAATAGCAATAAGTAACATTCTAAAAATTGTATTAAAATTATCTATATAGATATACATGTATATGTATGTGTGTGCGTGTGTGTGTGTATATATATATATATATATATATATATGTATATGTATGTATATATGGCACTATGTAATAACCAGGAGCAAACGATGACTAGGAAGTGTATAAGCAAATAGAGGATAAAGTAAATTCTACATTAATCTCTTTGAGGGCATACTTCATTTCATGTGTCACATAAAATACAGATTTTAAGAATTCAGGATCCAGATTAAAGCCTGCCATATTTATTAACAATTGAGAGGAGAAAGATCCAGGAATGGAGGAAACCACAGAGGAGGTAGCCCTAAAACTGGCATACACATTTAACGTGTGGCTGACTTTTAAACTGAACATGTATATAGTAAGACATGGTAAGAACTCAGCAGAGATTTTAAGCACTTCAGATACTGAGAAGAAGAGTTTAAAATTCAAACTTCTCTTAGGTAGACATGCTTGGTAAGCACTTAGGGATTTCCAGTGAAACATCAGTAGAATAATAACTTGAAGAAGATGTACTAAGAATAAGGGTTACACTACAAAATTCAGGGAATAAACAAAATAATAGTCTGACTAAAAATTTCTAAAACCCAACCTACACAGAATCAAAGTAGCATCCAGTGTAATTTTACTGCCTGCTGGGATGAAGCTCAACACTCTTTAAAGCAAGATAATAGAATTTCTGCAATGTGTTATTCACAATGTCTGGTATATAATGTAAGCTTTCTAGAAATTAAAAAAAGCAGAAACATTCTAACACATAATAAAAAATAGGTAGTGAATAAAAATAGACTTAAAGAAGACTCCAATACTGAATTTAATGGGACAAAGACTTAAAAGTAATTAACATCAATATACCGAAGAATTTATAGGGCATATAAAATAATGGGAAGTACGTGAAAAACGTTATAAAATATGTCAAAAATATAACAGATAGTAAAGGAAACCCAGAACTGAAAATTTAATACCTAAATTAAAAACATATAATGGTAACTTGGACACAGAAAAATAAGAAACAATAAATCTGAAAATAAATTTCCCAAATTTAAGCACAGAGACAATATTATATTAACGAAAAATAATTTCCAACTATGGGACAGGATGAAGTGCCCTACAATACTTGTATTTGAAGTTTCCAAAAAGAAGAGAAAATAACCACAAAATTAACTATTTTTTAAATGCCCATTTAATTTTAAAATCTGATGAAATACAACTCACTGATCTAAGGAATCCACTGAATTCCAAACAGGGTAAAAACACACACACACACACACACACACACACACACACAGCTAGGTATCAAATTAAGATTAAAGAGAGCAAAAATATAAATACAACCTTAAAGGCAGCCAGAAAAACATATATTACATATAGGGCAGCAACAATAAGAATAATGGCTAACTTTTTATTAAAAGTAATGTAATTCACAATACAATGTAACAACAATTTTAGGTGCTAAAATGAAAATAAATCTATCAGCTTAATCCACAGTTTTATATCTAGTTAAAACATTTTTCAAAATAAAATGTTTTATTTCAAATAACAAAAAGCTAAGAAAATTTGTTTCCAGCAGACCCACACTACAAGTAATGCTAAAAGAATTCTTTAAGTTGAAGGGAAATGATGTCACACAGAAATTCTGAACTACAGATAGGAATAAAAAGCACTGACTAGACATACTTATATGAATTAATATAAATGATAATTTTTTTATCTCTAAATGTTTTCAAATAAATGATGATGTTTAAATAAACATTAACAATGTATTGTGCAGTTTACAATAGGTACAAAAAAAATACATGACAAAAATAGAACAAAGTCTTGCAAGAGAAATTAAATTATGCTATCGTAAGAAGAGTATATTATATGCTAAAATATACAAGATTAATTCAATTTATACTGTAACAAATTAAGAATGAAAACTGAGATGCCTTGAACACACACTAAAAACCTAAAAATACAGTGTAGCAATTCCTCAGAGATCTAGAAACTGAAATACCATTTGACCCAGCAATCCCATTACTGGGTATATACCCAAAGGATTATAAATCATTCTATTATAAAGACACATGTACATGTATGTTCATTGCAGCACTGTTTACAAAAGCAAAGACCTGGAACCAACCCAAATGCCCATCAGTGATAGACTGAACAAAGAAAATTTGACACATATACACCATAGAATAGTATGCAGCCATAAAAAAGGATGAGTCCATGTCCTTTGTAGGGACAAGGATGAATCTGGAAACCATCATTCTCAGCAAACTGACACAAGAACAGTAAACCAAACACTGCATGTTCTCACTCATAAGTGGGTGTTGAACAATGAGAACACATGGGCACAGGGAGGGGAACCTCATACACTCTGGTCTGTTGGGAGTGGGGCATTAGGGGAGGGATAGTGGGGGGTGGGGAGGTTAGGGAGGGATAAAATTGGGAGAAATACCTGATGTAGGTGATGGGGGGATGGAGGCAGCAAACCACCGTGGCATGTGTGAACCTATGCAACAATCCTACAAGATCTGCACATGTACTACAAAACTTAAAGTTTAATTTAAAAAAAACATAAAAATACAAAGAAATATAGATAAGACTGGCCAATAAACAGCATAAATGTAGTGTTTAAATAAATACTTAATTGCTCCAAAAGATGCTAGACACACACACACACACACACACACACACACACACACAAAGTAACAAAGCTATAAAGAATAACTGAAAAGAATAGAAAACAAGAAAATGCAGACTTAAATCCAAATATATCAATAATGACATGACATATGAATGAGTTTACATCAATTAAATGTCAAATATTGTCAGATTGCATAAAAAGAAAAAGCCAATTCTGAGCTCTTTATATGACAATAAATCCTTACAGCTGGATTTTTAATAGAATTACGCTGAAAGGCTGAGAGCAAAAGAATGGCAAAAAATAAATGACACAAGCACATTCATGAGAAAAGTCGTGTGGGCAAATTCTTAGCAGGCAAAGTTAACCTCAAGTAAATACTATTATTACAGATAAAGAGTTGTATTTCATGATGATAAAACATTTAATCAGAAATATAAAAAAAATAACTGGATAAGTACCTAATAATTGCATTATAATAAATAATAAAAAAAAGACAGAGTTAAAAAGAGAAAATTTTTAAAATGGAGCATGTAAAAATCTTACTCCCAGGAAGAATTTGAACATGGAGACACAAAATATGGAACGCTGGAGAATTGAACAACGCCATCATTAATTTTTTTTAAATTCTTTTCCTAAGAATACTACACCCAGCAAGTATGTAACAAACATTCAAGTATATAAGAAACATTTACCAAAGTAGTTTTAAAATGTAGTTTTTTTCTAAAAAAATCTGTGGGATAATATTATTGTAATTTTTCAAGAGAAACATTTGTTGTTGCAAGATAAAACAGGTCTAAAAACAATAGAAAACAAACAGTATTAAAAATAAAAACAGTAAATAGGTAAAAAGAAAATAGACATCTTAGCCTTGTCTTAGTGATATCACAGATTTTTAAAACTTATTTTTAAATTTTATGTACCTGCTTTTTCAAAGGGAGTATATACTGCTTACATAATGACATCATCATCATCATCATTTATGACCATGTACATAAATAGCTTTCCCCATCTGTCTCTCCATATCCTGCTGAAGATAATGCCACTTCTGCACTTGTTTTCTCCCTCCCTCCCTTCCTGATATGAGTATATAAAAGGATTTGATCATCGGCAAGTTTTTCCCTCCTTCCCGCTCTTCGTGTCTCCCTTCCTTCACTGACGAGTACATAAAGGTGGCTTGGATCATCTGCAAGTTTAGAAGTCAAGGAAGAATATGTTGTAATATTAGAAGTAGTTCAAAAACATTGAAATTAGTGTTGGAAGTGTGGAAAAAGTCACCGCATGTTCTCACTCATAGGCGGGTGTTGAACAATGAGAACACATGGACACAGGGAGAGGAGTATCACACACTGGGGTCTTTTGGGGGGAAATAGGGGAGGGACAGCGGGGGATGGGGAGTTAGGGAGAGAGAGCATGGGGAGAAATGCCAGATATAGGTGATGGGGAGGAAGGCAGAAAATCATACTGCCATGTGTGTACCTATGCAACAATTTTGCTTGTCCTTCACATGTACCCCAAAACCTAAAATGCAATTAAATAAAAAAAAAAGATTAAAAAAAAAGTCACACATACAATTTGGTAGCAATAAGAAAAACCATTTTCTGCTACACTTAGCATTTATTAAATGGCTTCAGATTTGTTAGAACTCTCTAATATAATGGAAACATATGAAAAGAATTGTAAGAACAGAAAAGAAAAACCACATTTATTTAGAAAGTTTAACTTTGGTGTACCATTTATCAGAAAAAGGGAATATATTTCTATAAAATATATTTATTTATATATATATTCTATTTTTTCTATTTTTCAAAATGTCAATTTCTCAGGATTCAGATTAATAAAGAATAAAGATTTTTAAAATAGTAGCTGAATGGTAATTTTGAGTAAACCTATTACGTCGAAAATTTGGGGAAAGAAAATGAATCCCCACCTTGGGTGGGGAGTTGGGGAGGGATAACAAGGGGAGAAATGCCAGATATAGGTGATGGGAGGAAGGCAGCAAACGACATTGCCATGTATGTACCTATGCAACAATTTTGCATGTTCTTCACATGTACCCCAAAACCTAAAATGCCATAAAATTTATATTTAAAAATAAATAAATAAATAAATAAAAAGAAAATAAATCCAACACAGACTCAAAACCCAAAGCTCACAGATTCTAGGAGACAAAATAGAAAATATATCCAACTAATTGAAATTGTGCTATGAATAAGATTTTAAGAGATGATCTCATAGTTTCTAAAGGTAATTCTAGCCAGGGAAAATGAAATGGGTTTTACGTAAGATTGGGCAAAGAGGTTGTGATAGGATATAGAATGAAAAGAAAAACCAGAGATGAGATTATGGAAAAGTGAGTAAGATACTCCATGGGAAGGGGGTTGTAGACGTGATTTAAAAAAAAAAAAAAAAAAAGGTGAGATATACGGAAGAAGAAATATCATGTTGACTAGAACTGAAGTACAAATTTATGGGGACATAGAACATAGGTGGGAATATGCAAGAATACTAACGAACACTTTGAATTCTACTTAAGTGAATTTTGGTTCGTTTTCTATAGGTATTTTTGTGCTAGAGATTGGTATTAGTCAAGAGATACTGTGAAAACTGATTCTGATCATTAAAAAATAAGTATAAATAAAGTTAGGAAAAGGTAAGTTTAGTGTGCTGAAGCAGTTGTCAAGCGAAGTGATTATACAGTACTGGCAATAAACATAAAAGACGGAGCTATGTCTTAAAAGTGAGTTTTTATAGAACTCAGTGCTAAACACGCCTCAGTATTCTGTCCTTAAAGTCTTGTCAGAATATTTAATGTTTTTCTTTTGATTTACAAACAATTAATACATAGAGAGAATTTTGGAATATAATGTATTTACAAGTCAAAAGCAGCTGCTCCATGTACTGCACCATAAGTAATCACACTTAAAAACCATCATACACGTATTTAACTTAGATTCTGAAAAACACTATGATATAGTATAACAACTCATCAAAACTCTTTAAATAAATTTGAGATTTTATTTCTGTTTCTACTTTATCTTCCATCAGTTACTTGTACATATCAAACTGTCTTACCTGAAAAGCTTAAGAAAAAATTACCTATTCAAGTCTATTATTTTATATATACTTCAAACCAGTATATATAAGTGTTAAAGAGTGTCATTCCACCTTTTGATACACAATCAAATATAAAACAGATTCCTACCAAAATTTATTTTGTTACTTGTGTTTCCCATTGTTTTAGGTAACATGAAAACCAATTGTAATCAAGAAAGCAGAACTCAGTAAATGTTAAAATCCTCTTCCACTCTAGATTCTCTGATTACTCTCATGATTTCAGAATGGAATAACAAAAGTTTGTAAATTAAAATTATAAAAATGTGAGAGATAACTCTGCAACAAAGATACCTTATTGTATTCTAACGGTGGCTACCTATAGGCAGCTCATTAGCTCCCTATTCCTTGCTCTACTCAAAGCAAGTGATAAATACATATTCTTAAATTAAAATGTAACGGTCAGTTAAGTTGATATTCCAAATTATTAAATGAATCTTCTGAATTTCCTTGTGAAGAATAAACACTATGTCTGCTGTGTCTGGATATTGGATTTCTCTTCATAAAATAAATGTGCTTTAATAGCCAGATATTAAAATCAAATAGGTAAATTCTATTCTATTCTTATTGATAATTGGGATATAGTTAACTGATGATTGATCCATGATAAGCAGAGATTATTCTGGACTTTGTCCTATGTATAAAAAAAATGTGTTATAAAGACTCTCTAACAGACTAGTAGGGGCATTTGCATGTTTCTTGTTAAATTTATTTTAATTTCTCTCTTGAGCATTATTACTATTCTGCCTAAATAATTTAATCACATGTGTCTATTCAAATTATAGAGAAGCTAGATGGCAATTACTATGACTTTGTTTTTCTCTTGGGTAACAATACGTTTCCCTTATGACATAAAACAATATTAATAAATCTCTGATGGTTTTAGTCAAGAATGACCAACCAAATTTCAAATTGCATTATTGTGAAAAACAAAAACTTGCTATTAATTCCAACATTTCTGACTTTTCTATGTTGCAAATGTCTGAAATGCCATAAAAAATTATGCAATATTGCCTTGTTAAAATTATCTTAATTAATTTTCTTACTCTTCTAATCCATCCTTACAATAAAAGAAAACTGATTAAGATCTTCCATTCTGAAAATGAAAGAAAATGGATTATTTTAGTTCTGTGCTCCACCCATAACTGATTTGTATAAAGTAACAGATTTATTCACATTTCATGCTGTATGTAAAAACAACTCAGCCTAGAATTCCAGACCTTTCATAGTGAAGGCTTAACTTTATCCTTTTAGACTCGCCTCTTTTATTGTGCTATATGCATGCAATTTCACCTTCTAAGATTTGTGCACATGCACGTATTTACGAAAATCTTTCTGGATGTTTTTGTACTTAATGGCAGGCCTTTCCAAAATCTTCGAAAAGAGCAGAAATTTTGAATGGAAGAAGTCTTAATGACGACGTAAATTAACCCAAGAATCTGAGGCTTGTAAAGTTTTAACAGCTTCTGAATTCTAACAGTAAATGTCACAATCAAGGCAAAATCTTGTAAGTTGCATATTTGTATGTGTATATGTATATAATTTATTACATTTTCATGCACTATTTTATTTTTCTAAAACTGCTTCCTCTAAATTCAGGATGAAACTCTAGTTTTTAACATTTAAAAATATGTCTTTCCGCCGGGCGCGGTGGCTCACACCTGTAATCCCAGCACTTTGGGAGGCCGAGGCGGGTGGATCACGAGGTCAAGAGATCGAGACCATCCTGGTCAACATGGTGAAACCCCGTCTCTACTAAAAATACAAACATTAGCTGGGCATGGTGGCACGTGCCTGTAGTCCCAGCTACTCGGGAGGCTGAGGCAGGAGAATTGCTTGACCCAGGAGGCAGAGGTTGCGGTGAGCCGAGATCGCGCCATTGCACTCCGTGCTGGGTAACAAGAACGAAACTCCGTTTCAAAAAAAAAAAAAAAAAAAAAAATATGTCTTTCCAATTTTATAGCACCTATAAATTAATATGGTGCCTATCATTTTCTGTGATACCTAGCATCTATAAAGTTGTAAAGAAACCATGGAAATTTCTTCCCAATAGAAGCTACTTAGCCTTTCCAATCATGGTGCATGGTGAATATGACAGGTCTTTTCTTTACAGGAGATACCACCAATACAATGCATCCTGGAAGACTAGATTTAGGTCTACCCAGGGAAACCAGAAACACTGTGGTGAAAAAGACAATCTGTGTGGTGCTCAAGAAGTTAAATCCTTATTAGAATTCATATGTCTGACTAAGTTTAGAGTTAAGGGTCTGGTCAGCCATTGTTTATGCAAATAAATAGCAATGTCAAAAGCCAGAAAAGCGGGATAAAAAGAGTGTAAATGCCCTTAATAACTTAGCAAAAGCTAAGATGTGGTTGAAAACCAGCCCACTTTTATAATGAACTAGATATGTGGTAATGGTATTTCCTAGATAAGTCTCTATTTAAAAAACAGAAAGAGTTTTATTTTTTTCTTCAAAAAGTAGTATAAGTATTTCATTTTGTTAAGGTGTCTCTTTCATATACATATTATTTTCCATTGGAAACATAAAAATAGTTGATAGGTGGGTTTGGTTTCATTGTATTTATTTCCCCCAGCATTTGATATTATAATGAGTGCTCCATTTGAGGTTCATAACCCCATTGTCAAGAATAAATAGGGGCAAACATCACACGCCTTAACTTGTCCATGCATAAATCCAAAATGCCATTTTCCAACACAAATGAAAAAAAATATGAAAAGTAATTAAACAAAACAATGCATATACATTTAGTAGTTGTTTATGACAGATTATGGAATTAATGAAAAAGTAAGCATGATTACATAGAAAATTTTAAACTATAATATATATTTAAAACTGTGAGAGCAGGAATGGTGGTCAAGTTAGAAATCCATCAGTATACACTCAGTGTTTAGAAGGAAGCATTTTTCTTTTTGACTAAAAATAAGTGCTTGCCGTAGACCCTTAACTGTCTTAAGATCATGAGCATCTCTTTTTATCTGTGGCTATTCTTCTGTGTCTGTGAATCTCCAAGGATAAAACCATTTCTGTAAGGCCCTGTGATCTCAATGTGTCCTTTATACACTTCCTTGGAGAATCATAAGGCAATTTCACATCCTTAGACAAAAAATGTTTGCCAGCTGAACTTGAATTTCCCGATGTTAGTTATTAAGTGTAGTGTGAAAAGTGATGTTAAATGAGGGATGGCTGAGGATGCCATATGACTAACCTGAGAAGAAATAACAGGCAAAAAAGAACCAGCAAGGGAACTGAATGGGGTGGAATAAGCATGACCTATGGAACTAGAAAAGAGAAATTTCAAAAGAAGATAAAATAATAGGCTTCTGGTAAAGGAGGCTGCATTTGATTGGCCCACACACAGAAGGAAGAATTAGATCAAAATTTTGGCAATTTTATGATCAAATATATGTCTGGTTTGAAAGCTACAAGCATGATATTTGTGATATTAGGTACTTGTATTTTTTTTTTTCATTTTTGCCTGTTCTAATTTATTTGCTTGGTGCTGTCAGTGAGTCAAACAATACTCAGACGATTACAGTCCCTTCAAGTACATATATACCGTTACTCAAAAAAAAAAAATACATTTATGATCTGTAGACTGCTAGTATTTAAAATTGTTTGTTTTGTTGTAAAAATTTTAACATATCTCAGCATTGGGTATAAATTGAGAATAATCACAGTTAATGAAAGAGTTGTTCTGTGTTTAGAATAGCATGAATGTAATTGGTATGGAAACGGATGATAGATAAAAAGAAAATTATGGATGTCAGAAAGGTTATGCCGCTAAAGAAAGAAAAAGACAGATAATGAGTTAAGGAAAAAGAAGTCTCCAAACAGAGATGATGGAGAGGCAATGAACCTGCTTCTTCAAAATTGAACACAAGAATGGAGTTACATATTCTCTGTTATTGTCTGCTTCAGATTGCTCATGAGTGACTTTGCTCCTACTAACACAGAAGCATATCTACTTAAAGATGGTGTCTTCTTTCTCCTTTTTTTTTTTTTAATCTTGTCTTTATCCAACTGCCTCGAACACTTTTGTCTGGATTACAAGCAGGAAGCTCAGCTTGGCTGATATTAAGAAATAGAAACATCTAGAAGTACTTTACTTCTCATACAGAGTATACTATTCTTAATTACGATAAACTATCAATAGATTTCAAGGAAAGTTTTATTTCAATAACACACATATGATTAAATAATAACTAGCTGATTAATAATGAATCACATTCCTCTACATGACTTATTAATTTATGCTGATTATTGATTCTAATTTACATTTAGAGCCCAAATATGGTTCCTTGCCCTTTCCCACTAAAATAATTTGCAATACCACACATTCCGAACGTAGTAATTAGTTACACATTTTTGAATGATCACTAGTGATGTGGAAAGTTGCTATAAAAAGTAAATCACTGTCACTTTCAGCTTTTAGATTTCTCATTTAAAAATTCTTACCTTGCCTACATATTGTGTGTCAGTACCTGTGTACTCTTCCAGTAAGAAGAACTGATTCCACATCCAGCCACGCTTGGTGCGACGTAGCATTTTACCATCATCTTTTGTCAGACCCACTATCTTTTTGCTTGATAAATAACCATTAGCTTTTTCTTGTAATAGGATGGTGTCAACTGCATGGCACATATAGGTCCAGATGAATAATGGTATACAATGGTAAGTCCTCATTATCTGCGACTTTGGTGGATTGTCGAATTCAATGTATTGTTTGTTTTTCCTAAAAGTAAGGAGAAAAAATGGCTGTATTAGCTTGCATTTCATTTTCCCATAACATGTAAACTGAAAAACTTATTCCAAATGTTATTTAAATTATATTATGTACTGTATATACACTACATTTCTACATTACATCAGTGAACAATCACAAAAACTCATTTATCACATAGATAAGTAGAAAGACATATATAGCTCAAGTAAACTGACCAGGAATTTAGCAGCTAATTGAAGATTACTATAAAATAATCAGATGCATATTTATATATTTGTAATTTAAAACACTAAATATTTTGAAAAGTAAGTTCTACAGTATAAAAATTATCACAGCGAATGTTCCATAGTCCTTAAGACTAACCAAAGTAGAATACTTATTAACATATACATATGTATATGAAATTACATATTTTAAATATGTCATTTAAATAATATAATCCATCATTTTTAATAAACTGTTTCTCTCCTCTGCCTCCTATCTTTCTCTTTGTCCTTACTCTTCCTTCTTCTATCAGGTTGAAACGTTCCCTCAAGGCAAATTAAATGGTACCAAATATACTTAGGATTGTGTCTTGCAATGTTTATTACCATGTCAATCTTTTCCAATCAGTAACTATTTTTTTCAGCAATTAATTGAGTAGGACAGTCATATTTATTTGAGACTGAGGAGTACATGCTCTAAATGAAAAGTTTACATGGTAACTAAGAACAAATTTATTTCCTAAAATAATAAGAAAAAAGAGCATACAAAGTTGATATTCCAAAATTAGATAAGGCATGTTACCTACAGGGTAATCTGATCCAGAAATTGGAAACAATGTCTCCATGTTAATAAAATAAGTTGATTATTCTTGTATAAAATCATAGTTCATTTGGTGTTTCACAATTAGTTTTATTTGCTATAAATTGGTTTTAATTTGTATGATATTTAATGTAGATGTGAGATGATCATGGCTATGATTGATTAAGCAATAGAAACCAATCTCAAACTAGTAGGCAAAAAAGTCATTGAGCTATAAAATCAACTTAAGTATGGAAAGGAAAATAACAAAAGGAGCAAAGAAGCAGCCGGGCATTTCCTTATCATGAAAACTAGAATTAGGGTCTTGAGTAGTCTATTCTTTCTCTCTCTCTCTCTCATTTTGTCTCTCATCCTGACTAAGCCTCCTCAATTTTAATAAATTATATGGGTGATAATATCTCCTGAATTCATATTTAAAATCTTCAATTTTAGAAAGCAACTGATAGTCTTTTCTAATTGGAGTTTTAAAAATCCTGAAAATGGACTGATTTACTGGGTTTAAGCCAGAAACCCAATGTTCGACCAAGCATCTATGAATTCAGTAATGGGAATTACAAAGTGTAAAAGACAAATATAAGGATCTAGCTTGGCTTTCTGCCTTACTATCTGTGATATTTTTGAATACCAACCTGTATTACTTGGTCTTAGTCAGTACCTGACCCAAAATGAATTTTTTTAAATTTTATTTTAAACTTTTACCAATACAAAGTAATAATCATCTATACTGCAAAGATTTATTTTATTTTGAAGCTAGAAAATCTGAGGTATAATGAATTTAAGCTATATGACAAAAGTCATATAGGTGATAAGTGTTAGAATCAGGTTTCAGACCCACAGCCTTAAACACAGTTTTTAATATAAGACAATACACCTGCAAGAGTTAGCATAGCGCTAGCATACAACTCGAAATATTAGTACTATCATCATGCTTATCACAGACATCATCATTGTCATCATCAAGCATGGTTGCTCCTACTATAGGCATAGAGATATGGGTCCAACTCAGCAGAAAGAAGAATGGTCATTGGCAGCTGGTATTACAGATTCTTGCTATGGTCCAGAACTACGGGTTCTGTCCGACACATCTATGTACCTTAATTTCCATACCTATTATTTAAGAAACTGGTCACTGTTAGCTCTAAATACAAACATATGGTTACAAATGTATGCTGCTCTTAATACATACATATGGTAATCCAAAATTACATCATTTTTCAATGTCAAAATCTCAGGTTATGGTTATTATCATCAGGAATTTATGTGGCTATTTGTAATCCTATAAACTATGGAATAATTGGTAAACTTAATTACAGCCAATATAAAACCCTAAATTAGATATAGGAAATTTACAATGTCCAATAGTGCTTAGAAAAATGTGTAATGGAAAAGTAACACCTAGTGGCCACTGGCCCAGAACACGCCCCACATTTTGTAGCTCAGGGATGCTGTAGTGGAAAATGAACAGCCAGAGGATCTCAAGGGTAGCTGTTATCTTACTTTGATAAAATACAACAAATTCCTTCGTTGATCACACAAGTTACCCTGGTTTCTTTCCACTGGTAGAATTTAGTTTGATGATTGACCTTGCTTATAATCCTTGCCAGAGCAATCAAAGGGTACTCTTTATTTCCTGTGGTCAGTTCTAACTGTGATACCCACTTTGTGTGGAACGTAGGCCTTTGAGCAGAGCATTCTAGTTTTATTAGATGGGGAAACAGACTTAGGCTGGGGCTAGGATCCCATAAGCTTTTATAAACTACAGTAAGAAGTTCTCATTCATTTTCAGTGTCATTGAAAGCAGTTGGAAGATTTTTAACGTGATATGTTCAGAAAAGATCAATCTGGTGCAGACTAGAAAATAGGTTAGAGGGCAGGAAAGGGATTGGTTAAGAGAAAGATCAGTTAGGCTCTATTACTCTAGTCCAGTAAGAGATGATGAAGGCATATAGAGAAGAGATTTGAAATAGACAGTGAAGCGCTGCTCAGATTCTCTTTGATCCTTTAATACGGCCACAAACTCACACTACATACATGACAATTTTTGTATGCTTTAGCTTCTAATGATCTGCACCTGCAACTATCTTTAAACAACTTCCCTTGGCTACTGGAACCCCTTCACCCACATGCACAAGGCGCCTAATGTGCCTGAAAGTTTACAAACATCTATAACATCCCATTGCCAGTATAAAACAGGTGCAGAAACATGAAAATCAACATATTATTTACATTCTAGAGCTTTCCTACAGAATCAGACTGAAGCTGGGACTTTGATACCTGTGTTTGGCTTCTTTTCCATCCCTGTCCTTTGACTCCGTTTTATCCTACAATTCCTTACCTTGAACAAAATTTTTAACCAATCCATTGCACATAAATCCTTGTCTCAGGGTTTGTTTCTGGGAAATCAGATCTAAGATGTGGATCTAATTCACATATGTAGATATTCACACAAATAGATAATATCATCTTATATATTGGCTATGGAGGGTGAAGAAAAAATAAAAAGATATAACTTATAGGTTATTTATGAACTAGGTGGATGACTGAGCCATTTCTTGAGTGTCACTTACATCAGGAGAAAAGCAGATCTATTGGAAAAATAAAGAATCTATTTTATTATTATTATTGGTTAAAATAAAAAAGTAATTTTTTTTTTGAGA